>CM062811.1:809811904-810058090 GCA_031772625.1 Pinus tabuliformis
TGAAATAAAGATAATGCTTCTAGTTGAAACAAGACCCCCCAAGGTAATCCCACCTTTCCAGCCAATCTTCATGTAATCAAATGCATAGGGAGACACTTCCTCCTATTGTTCTCAACAACATTTCCCACTATCATATCATCGGAACTTTACTCAATTATATTCAATGTAGGGGTCATTTATAAATACAGAGAATTCACATATCTACTCCAGGAAGATATTTTCATCATAAAATAGGAAGGTTCAACAACAGGAAAAACCACTAATAACTTAGTGGGTACCTCAATATCTGGATTTGGAAAGGTTCTTTAGTGATAATCTACTGATAAATTAGTAGGTTATTCATACCACAAGCTTTCTAGTGGTTGCAAAGGCAAGCCACATTAGGTGGTTTTTTTTAGTCCTAAAGAAACCATAGAGGATAAGAGTTCAACATGGGAGGGTTCTTTAGATGGAAAAACTACCACGGGAATATAATATCACCCTTGTTATGCATTTCTTTTGAAAGTGCAAGAGCTAATGTACCTAGCCAAGGGACGCACCTGGTCTTTTCTTAGCCACCCCAAGTACTGAGTATTCTTATCTCTTGACTGGTAGCTTCAACATTCAACAAACTTCCCAATGGTTTCTTTAGTCTAAGACATCCACTCTTGGTGGCTTCACCAGTACTTGACATTCCACTGCTCTTTATCCTTCACTAGAAAACCCTTCCGGCTCCACCACATGGTCTATTTCAATCCGAGTTCTCCCTCTCTATTGAGTTTCCTCTTTCTATTTCCTTAATCTTCCAAATGAATTTCTTGGATTGTTTCCCGCTGTGTTGACTCATCCCGCTTCTTAATGGAAGAAATTTTACTAGGAGCCTGTCATCCTCTAATACATTCCTTTGCATACCCAAAGTCTTCTTCTTGTGTGTATGAATCACATTTTCTTCCACATACCCTTTGGCCTTTTTTTCCCTTTTCAACAAGCTCTTCTTGGCCTCCCTTTTAATTTTCAATAGGAGCCTCCTTGGCTTCCTTTCTTGCCTTCCCTAGGAGTCCTCCTCTTTTTTTTGTCATTTTTTCTAATTGAAGGAGTGTCACTCCTCATTCCCAACCATTATGGTTTTATCTCTTTCGAGTGGCCTACACAAAAGGGGGGCAGAGCCCCCCTTTGGTTGTGTTGATTGTGTAGTAGGAGGTGTCACAGGGGGTTTGAGGGGTGCAGGTAACCCCACTCTATGGGGTCTGGGACAGTACCCCAAAAATTTTTGGTTTTGGACCCTATATTAAGTTGGGCAGAACTACCTATGGTTTGGTGCATGTTTTTCACACATGGTATTGGACGTGATGGTTTTGGATGCGATGGTTTTCGGTCCATGGTATTGGATGCTTTCGCATGTAAAAATATGTATTGTAACATTGAAAGGAACATAATGAACAATCAAGCTAGTAGTCCCGGTTTAGGGATCCAAGGGAAAATCTCTGTGTATATGTGTTTTATGTATCATTCTCTCACATTATTTTTTTTCTGTGTTTTAGAATTCATATGCAGGTAATTTCTATACAGGGTGAAAACCTACAGTTCCCAAGAGCATACACAAGGATGTGAGTCGGATAAACGTTGGTAAAGACTTTTAGCAACCTCCTCCTCATGTTTTCTTGAAAATTAACATAGATGGAACCTCTAAAGGTAATCCAAGGATGGATGGTTTTGGCAGGGTCATTAGAGATGAGCAGGGATGCATAAAGGACATCTTTCATAGTCATCTGGAAACTGCCAGAAATAACATTGCGGAGCTTATGGCCTTAGAGAAGTGCCTGGAAATACTAATCGAGTCAAATTCTCATAATGTTATCATTGAAGCAGACTCTAAATTGGTTATTAATGTAGCCAAGAAGATCTGCAATGGAAAAGCACATGGAAAATTATCAAAACATTGGTGACTTTTTCAGGTCTTTCAACGTATTCATTCCCACCTACAAACCCTAAGAATGGCCAACGTTTTTCATGTGTGAAGAAAATCCAATATTCTAGTTGATCGTCTGACAAATGAAGGAGTTTTTTGCAAAAACATTTACAGCAGGTATGCATGGGACTTGACACCCTCGGGGAAATTGCGTGAGGATTGTCAAAGACAAGCAGACAAAGACATGGAAAACTTCCAAACTATTAGGACTGAACAAGAAGGAAGACTAGTGGAAGCAGGGGAAAGCGAAAGTGTAATTCATTTTTAATAGTTAATTTCTAAAACAAAAGAAAAAAGGAAAAAAGGGAGAAGATAAATGCTTAAAATAGAGATTTCCACATGGGAGAGGCACTTGGTAAATAGTAGGTCATTGACCACGTATCTTGATAGCCTGTGTAATCTAATGGCCATCAGTTGAAAAAAAAATCAAAGGTTAACCACCAAAGTGCACTCGATGCTCTTCAGTTTAATGCTTTATAATCCTAATTGGTTCCGAAAAGGAAATTATAGACCGTGCAGGTTTCCGATCTGATATCTCGGAGGACTGTTAGATCAATTGTCTGGTTCTGCAAGTAATCAGAACTTAAGTTTCAAAATGGACCCAAACCTTTATAAATCAATGGCTCACAATAATTTCGGGTCCATGAATAGGGTAAAAGGGGTGCATGTTCCCGAGACGAGAGTGTTTGTGATCGTGAGATCTCATGAGATATTAGATGGTTTCGACTTTGTTTCGAGCTATATATTTAGTTACCCCTCATAAGCTTAGCCATTGTTGATCATTACTTTGTAAAGCCATGTAACATATGTAATATTTGTTGTGGTTAATAGAAGGCTCCACTCTTATTTTAACAAAAAAAAAACTATGTATACCCTAATTATCTAGATTGGTTTTGCATGAATCTAGGGCAGTCGTAGATGGGGACTATAGCATGGTGAAGGTGTTCAAGGGTGGTCTCTGAGGAGCACTGAACAATGGCTCAGCAAATCGATAAGAAAGCATAGAAGAGTACATGAACAGATCTACATTGGGGATCTTTAGGAGAAGATCATGCAAAACAGTGGGAGAAAAACTGAGGTCGCACGATGACTTGTACAAGAACATACAGTCTATGTTTACATACAACATAACAAAAACTTGAATATTCACGATATGGAACCTTAATAGTAATTAAAATTATCCAATTTCATGGGAACATCTAATATTCTTCTAAAGCATACCAAACCCTAGTGTTAAATGTCAAAGGAAGAAAGTAGGTATCAAGAAACTTTTATTTGGAACAAAAGCTAGCATAAGATGTGTTACGCTTTCGGAAGAATGAACTTGTTATCCATTGAAACTGATACGACTATGTGAACGGCTCAACACTAAACTGAATCATGCTTGCAACATGTAAAGAACCTTATCCCATACCTCTGTCACGTGATTTAAGATAGAGTGAAGGAAATTAAAAAAAAAATAGGGAGAGTTGTGTAGTAACCAATAACTAACTAGGAGTAACTTGTGTCATTGATCAATAGTCATGCCAATGGATGGTGTTGAGTGGTTCTAGGGTCACTTTGGCATGGGCATTGGAAGGGTTGAGAAACCAGGGAGACAATATCATAAATACAAACCGTTTGGAGACAATTGATAAAGCATTCGGAGACAGAGTTGATGAAGCATCATGGAATACAAACCACTTATGGCCACTTATTACAAACCCTATTCATAGATAAGCTCTAAGATGAAGAATATTCTGAGGATTTTTCTCATGACATTTAATCTGCATCATTGACATAAAAAGTCAACCAAATTTCATCAAACTGAATTTGAAATAGAAATCCTTTGGCTAACAATTTTAAAATATTTATCATTCAAAATTTATGATAATTGAGAAGGAGAATTAAAAAATACACTATGTTAAATATATTTCATTAAGATATAACATAATGAAATGTTCATCAATAAGAAAGTAGAGATTTATAATTTTGGGAAATATAAAATAATTTCTTGTAATTTTTATATATTTTTATAATATTACAACAATGTTTGTCACATTGTAACGTTTGGGGGGTTTATATATCATTATGATTTAACAACATGTTTGGTTATTCATATCAATCAATAATATTCACAAGAAATTAACTTTGGCTGAAGTTTAAGAATGTTTACTATCAAACATAGTAAGCCATGTTGGTAACTATGGTTGACTAAACTTTAATATTATAAACCCAATATTATAAGCCTTATATATTAAACACCTAATATTATAAACCCTAATCTTAAACCCAATATTATATACTTCAATATTAAAAAGAAAATATTAAAAATCCTAGTTTTATAAACCAAATGATATAAACCCAAATGTTAAAAACCCTAGCACAATCACATTAGTAAATTTGGTTGATATAACTAGATTAACGTATATCAAGCACAGGAACAAATATATTAGTAAATGTAGATGACTAATTTGTTAATGTTGCATTGCCACGTTAAAGAAATTGCAATGAAATGTAATATTGCAACAATGTTGTCACATTGTGATAATGGATAGATTTATGTACCATTTTGAGGTCACAACATGTTTGATTATTAATACTAATCAATAACATGCAAAGGCAATTAATTTTGACCAAAGTTTACAAGTGTTGACTTTTAATCATAGTCAACCACATTAGTAAATATGGTTGACTAATTTTGGAATGTGGCTTTGCGACATTCACAAAATTTGATCATTGTCAACTATTAACATTATATTCAATCACATAATAATAATAATAGTACACTCACTCTTAATATTAATATTAATATTAGTATTGTTATAAGTCAACTTTATTGATATTTATATTATTATTAAACATATTTTAATCTTCATTGTGACTAACCAAGGATGACCTTAGTTAAATAAGATTGATAATGTTTGACTTAGGTTAACCATGGTTGACTATAATATAATATCAAAAAATTACATTGAAAAGGACAAGCATGAATTACTTTTGAATTTTGTTAAACATGGTAAGCATAAGGTCAGCCTTGTTGATTGCAGTAAACTATTTAAACATGAACTAAAGGCTAACTTTGTTTGACTATGTTAAACTAATGTGGTTGACTATTGTTTGAATATTAATATTAATTAATAATATTAATAGGTGATTTTATTTAACTGAAGTTGAAGAGTGTTAAGTGTCAAACATAGTCAAACAAATTCAACCACATCAGTAAATGTGGTAAAATAATTTTGCAAGGAAGAATTGAGAAATTGGATAAATTGAAATGTAATGTTACATTGCAACAACATTTGCCACAATGTGATAATGTTTGTCACATTGCAACGTTTGATAAAATTTTGTCACAAACTGACAACATAACATTGCAACAATGTTTTTCACAATGTAACAATAGCTTCCACATTGAAACATCTACCACATTGTGGCCTTTGTCACATTTCTTCACCAAATTCACCATGGGTCAACATGGTTCGACTAATTTGACGATGATTGACCATAGTTTTTTTATTATGGATTATGGTTATTTATATTGACAATGGAAGGCTGCAATTGATGATGTTTTACCATGGTGACCTAGGTTGACCATATTAACAATGGTTCACCACGTTGAGCATGAGTTTACCATGGATTTTGCATATTTGACTCCGGTGATTATGGTTAAACAAATATGACCATGATTTCCCATGGTTTACCTATGTTGGTCGTGATTTTCCATGACTGACCATGGTTTACATAGGTCAACCATGCCAAATACAATTAAGTATGGTTGAACATGGTAACCATAATTAACTGTGGTAAATTGATCAGGTGCTAAAAAAATAGCTCAAATTTCAAATTTGTTGAATTGGTGTGGAACCTAGAATACCGCGTAGTGCTCATCATATTGAATTTGGCGCAACTCGTTTCAAGCGAAACATACTCCGTATGACTCTAGAAACGAGTTTTTCCCACTTTTCGAAACAATGAAATTTAAAAAAAAAGGACATCCTAGTTAGCAGTCTGTACTGTTCACTATGCATCTGTACTACTGACTGGATGTTGAGGTGGCAGAAGTGCTTGTGGATTTTGACTAGTCAATGGTTTTATTTCGGCTAATCATCATGTGACAAGTGTCATTACAGTAGTGGGTCCAAATGGTGCAATTTCAATAGTTGGAGTGATGGACAACCATGGGCTAATGTGTGGCCTAGCTGGAGATGATCATGTGGCAACTTGGGAGGCCACCAAAATTACAGAGTCCGAGAGGAGACAACGGGGGTCGAACCTATGACATCCAAACTCAAATCCAGTGTTGTTACCATTACACCACACAAGTTGTTATTTAACCTTTATGATCACACGATGTATTTCAGTTTGGTTGGAGCAGAGTTCGAAGGAATGAGCCAACCATGTGGGCCAGTCCATACAGTTATATAACCACCCCATGTGAACACCTTATGCCTAACCACCAACATTTTACATGACTGTTAGAAGGAAGGGAGCGGCATTGGGTGCTAGCCTCTACATACATGGCCCTCATGTGACCATTCTTCTTATTTTTAGGAATTGATTGCCAAATTAACGATCGAACAAATCCACCCAATGTTCGGTGGATTTGGTGACCCATTAGTGGAAAACGAGGTGAAAATGAAGGTTTAGTCTCAAATTTTGGGCAATTTGTGGAATGAATAATGGAGAAACTAGGAGAGGCCATAACTTCTCTAGTTTTTTACCAAACTGGGTGCACAAAGAGGCTAGGTAGGCATTTTTGGACATTTTGGACTCATTGGAGTAGGTTACAGAAGCATTTGAGCATTTTAAACACATCCTTTTTACACATTTGTACATAATAGAGAGTCAAAAGCCATTGGAAGCTAGACCAAGGAGACATAGCCCAGAAGGGATGAACTCCTTCATCAAGTTCCTGTTGCGATTTTTTATTGGTGATGTTTTGTACATTTTTATGATGTTCTTCAATTTCTTATTTATGTTAAAATTTCTAATAAAATTAACATAAAAAATTATTTTCACTTGCAATAAACTCATGAATCCTTAAGCACGTGACTAGTGCTTTTTTATATTTTAAGGGAGGTTCTTAGCACATCAACACAAATATTCCTAATTAGATCATTTTGGTATGAGAGCATTAGTTTTTCTTTGTGCAAGAAGGATTTAACTGTTTGCAAATCTATGGCATGCTTATAAGGTTAAAACTCAAAAAAGGAGAAGGGAAGTTGGGTGAAAGCCCTGAAGTTGGGTCAAGGGGAATGAGAGAAAGGTTGCCCCAATCTCCAAAACCAGTTCTTCCTGAACTTGTAGTTGAGGCTCAAGTGAGTATGCTTCATGTATGACAACCTGGAAACATGATAGAAGATGAGATGGTATTCAAGTAGGCTTTTTTTGATAGGACAAAGATGGTGAAGGTCCTCTATGAAGAGAGGAATACCAAGTTTTAGGGTGAAACCTCCAAACCCCCCAAAGGAGAATGTTATTCAGGAGTAGTTATTGGAAATGCAGGTAAACCTCTACCCTCTCCATCATCTTCTTCATCTTCTTCTTCACATGCATATTCACCATCTTCCACTAACACAAACCTTACACATACTCATCCACATACCTCAAAAGGAATGTGTAAATCACCGTTACTAAAACTTGATGTTAAACTTGAGTTGCCCATGTATAGTGGTAAAGTGAATGCAGAGAAGCTTGATAATTGGAATCGTCAATTGCAGGTATATTGCAGAATTCAGAACCTTCAAGAGGATGACATAAATATTCAGTTAGCTTCCTTGAGACTCGCAGATGGAGCACTAGTATGGTGGTAATCAAAGACAGTAGAGGAGATAGAAAAGGCATTGTAAGATCTCAATTTCTTGGTCCGATTCCATTGTTGAAATTAAAAGATAATTCTACCCTCTATCATAGATGTAGAAAGCCATCATGAATTGGCGGAACTTTAGACAAGTTAAAGGTCAAAATGTGCAAGATTACACCCAATATTTCAAAAAAAGGTCTCTAATGTTAGGTGTACATTTGCAATCACAAGACACATTGCTCAAGTACATAGGGGGTTTACATAGTTTACTTAGGCATACCTTCTTAATGTTTAATCCCAATAATCTAGATGATGTGTGTGTGAAAGCCACTCATCTTGAGGAAAAATGGAGAAACACTTCAGGAGAGATTAGTAAAATGTATTTTAAGGGTAAATAAAAAGAAAAGGGTTTCAAGGGAAAGAAAAATGCATCCATTAAAAGGGAAGGAGAGAAAACAATATGTAAACATTCTTCCAAACGGGGTCATGATGAAGCTAATTGTTGGAAGCCTCATCCTGAGATGAAACCAAGTAAATTCAACAATAAAGGAAAAGAAAGGATAATTTTCGTCATTCAAGAGGATTTGGGATCCGATTTGGATGATGAAATTCAAATTATAGCCATGGATATAAAAGGAAAAAAATACATTGCTAGCACTAGTATATCAAATGGTCACACTAGCGCTATAAATGAAGAAACAACGATTGAATTATTTCATGTGAGGGTAATCTCGAAACATACAAAAATCATCACACTTTCTGATAGTGGATCTCAAGCCAACTTAATATCTGATGATTTAGTCAAGAAACTTAAACTTGAAACAATTTTACATCGCAAGCCATATCAATTGTATTCTTTAGTTTTCAAACACAACAAACTTCATTAACGAAGTTGAATTAGATGTTGTACCGCTTGAAATATCAGGAATTGTTTTGGGCGGTCCTTACCTCTATGATAAAAAGAAATATTATATCATCATGAAAACAAGTACCACTTGTTCAATGATGGTGTGGAGTATATTGTGCGAGCTGATCGCAAGAAACTAAATCTTTAATTCATTAATGCAAGGAAAATGAAAAGACTAGTGAATTCGAGGAAGAATTTAGTGCTTCTTATGATCAAACCCAATGTTGATGTTGATTATGAAGCGTTTGATGGTTTTAATTCAAAATTCAAAATTGACTTTGTTGATGTTGTTAACCCTTATGATGAGGATTTTCAGAAAGTAAAGGGATTTCCTTCCAAGAGGAGAATCCAACATGAAATACCACTGTAGCAAATGTTTCTTATTTCTAACATTGACATGCACCAGATGTCAAGAAGGGAAAGTGCAGAAATAACAAAGAAAATCCATGGGTTGTTGAAAAAAATGATCATGAGACCATCTCCTTCACCATGTGGTGCACGTATTATTTCAGTGTACAAGAAGAATGGTGAGAATTTCATTGATTGGGACTAAGGAAGTGGCTATCATCAAAGTAGAGTTGTTGAAGGAGACATATGAAAGACAATACTAAAAACCATGCAAGGTTTGTTTGAATGGCTTGTTATGTTTTTTGGTCTTTTCCAATCTCCTACTGCTTTCATGCATATGAAGAAATATGCATTGAAGCCATTTCTAAACATTATAGTCTACTTGGATGACATTTTCATTTTAAGAAAATTTCATTATGAACATGTCATGTGTGAGAAAGAAATACTTGATATCATATGTCAAGAACAATTTTTATTGAAGATTTCAAAGTATATGTTGAATAAAACTTCTTTGATATACTTGGGCAATGATATTGGAGAAGGTGAGCTAAAGTTAGACCTCTCCAAGATTGATGCCATTATTTTTTGGTCAATGCTCAAGATAGTCATTTGGATAAGAGGTTTTTTTGGAGTAGCCCAATTTTGGTAGAAAGATTTTGTTTATTTTTCTTCTATTGTAGCTCATTTTCATTCTTTGGCAGTTGTGAAAAAGGTCTTCCAGTGGGGAGGAAAACAACAAGAGGCATTTTATACTTTCAAACAAAAGATTAGTTCAACCATTATACTTTCTCTTCTATACTTGAAAAAGTCATTTGAGTTTCAGGTTGATGTATGTGACTATGCGATGGGTGCAGTATTTATGCAATGTGGTAAACCCATTACATTTCATTCAGAAATTTACGGTGTAATGTTTAAATTGCAGCGAAAAAGGAACTTTCATTGGATGGGTTTTCTTCTACTGTTCCACTTGGTCAAAAGGTATAAGAATTGTATCTAAAGTAAAGTTGTTGATGTGATTTCTAGGACTATTTTTAGTTCAAATACTTTACTGAAGCATAATTTTGTTTTGCATGAAATTTATTTTCAACAAAATACATACTTTCAAGATGTATATTGAAGCTTGAGACAAGGGAATGAAGTAGACAAATTTGTTTACCATTTGCATCATAATGTGTTGTATCATCTTGGTAAGAAGGATGTTTCTACTAATAGTAACATCGACAAAGAAAAATATTTCATTGAATGACTCCAAATGGTGCATAAAACAATGCAATATCATCTTGAAAAGAGAAAAATCAAGTACAAAGCAATGCACGACAAACATCGTGTAGATGCCAACTTCCAAGCCAGTGATGGATGGATCAATATTGGAAAGGTGAGGTAATTGTACCCTCACATGCTAGAAAACTGAAAGTGATATTTTGCGGTCCTAAAGGCTTCTGGTGGGGAGGAATGATCAAGTGCTCAAACAATAGCTCAAATTTCAAAGTATTTGGATTTGTGTGGAACTTAGATGACCATTTATTGCTTGTCATCCTGAATCAGGTGCATCTCGTTTCGCATGAAACAAACTCCATATGACTCCAAAAATGAGTTTTGTCCAATTCTCCAAATAGGAAATTTTTAAAAACAAAAAGGACATCCCATTCAGCAGTCCGTACTGATTACTATGCATCCGTACTATTGACTAGGTTCTAAGGTGGCAGAGCCAACTATGCATTTTAATCGGTCAATGGTTTTATTTCAACGAATCATCATCTGACAAGTGTTGTTTAAGTAGTGGGTGAAAATGGATCAATTACATTGGTTGGAGTGATGTCCAAGCACGTGCTGACACGTGGCCTAGCCAGAGACTACCACACGGTAAACCGGGAGGCCACCAGAATTGTTGCATACTCTGGGTGGAGGCAGTGGGGGTTGAACTCGCTACCCCCCAACTTAAATCCATTGTCGTTACAATTGCACCACACAAGTCGTTACTTAACCTTTATGATCACAGGGTGTATTTAATTTTGGTTAGTGTGGAGTTTGGAGGAACATGCCAGCCATGTGAGCCACCCATGCAGTTATATACCTACCCCATGCGAACATCATATGCCTAACAACTTGCATTTTACGTGATCACCGAAGGGAAGGGGCGAGCACCGGGGGCTAGACCATGGGTGCATGGCCCTTATATGAAAACTCTCCTAAATTTTTGGCCTTGATGACCATATTAACCGTCCAATAAATCCACCCAGATTTTGGTGGATTTGGTGGACCGTTCATGGAAAATGGGGTAAAAATGAGGGTTCGATACCATATTTTGGGTAATCTATGGAGCGAATAGTGGGGAAATTAGGGGAGGTCATAACGTCTCTAGTTTTCAATGAAATTAGGTGCAAAAAGAGGTTAGGCAGCCATTTTTGGACATTATGAACTCATTGGAGTAGGTTACAGAAGTATTTGACCATTTTAAACACATAATTTTTACACATTTGAACATGATAGAGAGGCTTAAGCCATTGGAAGCTAGACGAAGGAGATGTAGCCCAGGAGGGGTGAACTCCTTCATTATGGTCCTATTGTGATGTGTTATTGGTGATGTTCTATACATTTTTAGTTTGTTGTTTAGTTTCTTATTTATGTTAAAATTTCTCATAAAATTAACATAAAAACTCATTTTCACTTGCAATAAACTCATGAATCCTTAAGCACATGAATAACATTTTGTTTATATTTTGAGAAAGATCTTAGCAAAACAAAACTAATATTCCTAATCAAATCATCAATCATGGTCAACCATGGTATTCGTAGTTAATGATGTTTGACCATGGCTAGACTATAATTCACAATGTGTGACTATTATTAAGCATCGTTGACTATGTTTTCATCATGGTTAATGAGTGTGTGAATATGGTTAAACATGGTTGAATATAGTTGTCATTTTTCACCTTATAAAGCTTGACTATGTTTGAATATGTCATCACATTAACTATTGTTAAATATCATAAACATATGGTTGAACAAGTTTAATCATGGTCAAGTATGATATACTATATAGTATTATAATATATAAACCAAATATTATATAAATATTTTTTGATATTGGGGTTTATAATATGGGGTTTAATATTAGGATTTATACTAGTGAATTTATAATAATAAGGTTTAATATTTTAGGGCCTATAATATTATGATTTAATATACAGGGTTTATAATATAAGGGTTTAATACTACAGTTGACTAAGCCCTAATAATAAAAATCCTATATGTTAAACTCAATATTTTAAACCTATAATATTAAACCCTAATATTGTGAACCCTATATATGAAACCCTAATATATCAAAAATTGATCGTTTAAACTTAAATTTTATGTGCCAAGGATGATTATTTACTCAAATTAATGGATTTTGCAGGAGAGAATTGCTGAAAATGGTGGATTGGAAAGAATGGGAACATGAGGATGTTGATACCTAGGCAATTAATGACCCAAATTTCTTGGAAGCTTTGAGGACTTGTGTGCTCCTCAAATTATTTCCTACTCTAGGGATGAGGGCCCAACCCGAATTGCTTCGATACCTTATTAGTCTTTGGGACATTAATTAGGATATTTTTGTCATTGGTGACCAGGAGTTGGAGTTGGAAACTTTAGATATTTACTTCATCACTGGACTATCCCATAGAGCGGAGCCAGTGAACTTGTATGGGTCACGTCCGATTGGGGCAATCATCTTGCTTGCTTGCCGAACACTTCCCTTAGGCCTTGCAATCCAGGAGTGGGAAGATAGAGATTTCTAGTCTGTGAGATCTATCACTGAGGGTGATTCTATTGACTATCAATAGAGTGGTGGTGTCCCAGGTAGAACATGATACTAACAAGTCGAAGTTCCTTTATGCTATTGACTGCATAGCTCCTACGATCTTCAACTGGAAGAGGCCACGAAGATGAACATCAAGCACCAACTGTCCAAGGCTAAGTTGAGGAGACATTCCTCATCAGTACCAAAGGCACATGGTGGGAGTGTTGGAGCAGATACATCGATTGTTGACTTGTGTTGCATGAGCCATATCATGCTACCATGATCACCATGTTGATTAGTTCATAGGTCCAACACTCACATACTTTTTGAGGCTTGCATGCCATGGATATATGAGAATTGCGAGTCACTGATATTATTTTAGGCACACATATTATTTTTTTGAGTCCTAATATATCAAACATTATCACCATATATGTGTGTGTGTGTGTGTTTGTTGCATTTTCCTATCTACTATGGTACAAATGGTTTATTTTATCTTTTACATGTTTCGTAAATGTCTATGCAACACATGATTAGCTAATGCATTTGTTAATGTATTCATGTGTCTAGGAATATGATGATATGTAATATAATCAAAATGCCTTTCCAATGGATGAATACAGAGATACATACACCATATTTTAAGGTTTATGATGGAATATTGCCCATTGATTTGAAGGATGACAAGTTGTGAATCCAGGTTGACACCTAGTTCTCTAATTCCCACAGCAATGGCTTCTGACAAGAGTTCGATGACCACACTATACTCAGCAATGTTGTTGGTTGTGTGACCTAGATAGAGGCCCTGAAGGTCAATCAACTCACCGTTAGGGTCATAAATAACACATTCCATAGATGATAGATTCTGGTTACTATAGCAAGCACCATCAGCGAAACTGACATGTGGACTCACATACATCTGCAAAGCAAGAAAATCATAGTAAACAGGAAATTTGTTTGAAAACTATCACACAAAACCATGTTGTACAAAAATTAATGACACACTAATGTACACAAGTAACCATGCAAGATGACCTAAGCATAGTATTTCTTTAGGTAAATCTTGTTTTGGGGCTTATCGAGAGGATTTCCTT
The DNA here is from genome assembly GCA_031772625.1 of Pinus tabuliformis. Lineage (NCBI taxonomy): Eukaryota > Viridiplantae > Streptophyta > Pinopsida > Pinales > Pinaceae > Pinus > Pinus tabuliformis. The sequence continues at coordinate 809,825,771 of CM062811.1, forward strand.
CATAATCAATAAGCTCGTAGGCTTCTTTCTACAAAACACATTTCACGATGTAGGGCCCATGCCACATAGGTTCGAACTTGCCTACCCCCAGGTTATCATTTTCTTGGTTGTATAATAAGACCAAATCACCCTCAAAGAACACATGATGGGTGATCGACTGATCGAAATGGGATTTGACCCATTTCTTTTTTGGTTCGATGACCAAGGCTGTGAGACAACGAGTCTCGTCTAGTCCTTCTAAATATAAGAGGTGTTCATGTTGAGGTGACATTTCGAGGAGGAGTTCAATAGATAAATTGAGTGCAGGAATCTCTCATTCGATTAACAATGTTGCTTCCAGACCATAGACCAACGGGACTGGTGTGAAACTAGTTCCGTCTTTGGTTGAGGTTCAGTAGGCCCACAGAGCTGAAAGGAGAATGAGATGCCAATTTGACTTGTGCATCCTAATAGTATGCTGAAGCGTTGTGACCAAGACTTTGTTGACAGCTTCAACTTATTTGTTGGCCTAAGGGTACTATGTGGTCGAGCCATTGTGGTGCAAGCCCAATGCAGATGTCAGCTCAGCCATCATGTAGTCTCTGAAATGGGAGCCATGGTCTGTGACAATGGATTGGGGTATGTTGAACCTAGAAATAACATGGATGAAAAGGAATTGAGCTGCCATCTTACCATCTACAGAGTATGTAGGCATCACTTTGACCCATTTGGTGAAATAATCCACAACGATGATAATATAACCATGCCCCCCGGCCCAATGAGGGTTACATGTAATATAATCAATGCCCCATTTAGAAAAATGACCAATGGTAATGACGGGGTGTAGGTGAGCGGGTGGGGCACACATCTTGTGTTGGTAAATTTTGCATTCGTGGCACTTGTGAATAGCAAGAATGCAGTACTTGAAGATAGACAGCCATAAATAACCAATGCCAAGGATTTTTGAGTTGTACCATAACTAGACATATGACCACCACATGCCCTAGAGTGGTAATCATTGAGAACTCTTTTAGCTTCCTCGATCATAAGGCATCGACGAAGAAATGAGTCGACACCAACACGATATAAAGTATCGCCAATAATACGATTGGATTGGGAGTGATGTCGAATCATGTGGTGATCATCCTTGGCCAACACAGGCCAGAACGTGGACGTCTAGAGATACACGATAATATCACCATACCATGGATCAAGGGTGCTCATCAAGAAAAGGGTCTGATCTGGAAGTTTTTCATCTGCACCAATAGTGAAAGACTTGGAGGGAAGGGAGCAAATCAATTCAGTGAAAACAAGTGACTTCTTAGATTTGGCTGTAGTGAAGACCAAATCAAATTATTGCAAGATCATGATCCATTTAGAATATTTGCTCTCCAGCAGCTAACAAGTCAGGATATAGGTCATGGGGTTGCATTCATAAATCACTGTAGTCATGCACAAAAGGATATAGGGTCGAAAGCGTTGAACAACCTAAAAGGTAGCCAAAGCCAACTTCTCGACATGTGCATCACATGCTTGAGTGTCGAGGAGATTTCAACTAAGGTAGTAGATTACATGTTCATTTTCTTCATCATGATCTTGGACCAAGACCATAACAGTGGTGCTAGGGTTCATGGCTAGGTAAAGGAAGTAATCACGATAATAGTATTTAATAGAGGAGCATTTACGAGGATGGTCTTGAGATCATACAAATATTTTTGGGCCACCCTGACCCATACAAAGGGCATTCCTTGTTTGAGCAATCAGGTAAATCATGTGGCTAGTCCAGCATTGTTGGGTATAAAATGACTAAGAAAGTTGGACTTTCCTTGCAGGTTTTGGAGTTCATGTAGTGAGAATGGAGGGGGTAAATTTATAATGGCCTCGAATTTTAGCGGATGTAAGCTAATACCATCCTTTGAAATGATGAATCCAAGGAGTCATCCTGATTCCAAGCAGAAAACACATTTGTGTGGATTTAACCGAATGTTATAGTGTCTGCAGTGAAGAAAAATCTGCCGAAGATGGTCTGGGTAAACTTGGTGCTTATGAGAATGAGTAGGAAGGTCATCCAAATAACATTAAATAATGTTGCAAATATCATGAAATGCATAGGGAATTTCATGTTGAAATGTGGCTCCAACATTTTTTAGGCCGAAAGGGAGTTTCTTGTACAGGAACCTACCCCAGAGACAGATAAAGGTTGTCTTTTCTTAATCAGACGGTGTGATGTTGATCTAGTTATAGCCAAAAAAAATCCATAAAGGAAAAGGTCTCGCTCCCAGCACATTAATCAATGCTTTGATCAATGAAGGGAGTAGGATAGTTGTCTTTAGGACAGGCACGACTGAGATCTCGATAATCCACACAAATGCAGATCGTGCCCTATTTTTTATTCACCGGGACAATATTGGACACCTAGTTGGTAAGGGGAATGGGATAGATGAACCCAACCTTGAGGAGCTTTTCAACTTCACCATTAATAGCGGCGACCTTCCTAGGGTACTCTGGGTGAAGTCGTTGGTGAACAGGCTTCGCATGAGGATACATTGGTATTTCGTGCACTACAATTCTAGGATCAATGCTAGTCATTTCTTCGTAAGACCATGCAAACACATCACAAAATTCCTGAAATAGACAAGTATATGTCTTGATCTCCACCGGAGAACAAGATACCCCAATATGAATGTGTTCAACAATACTAGGTTTGATAGAAATGTCAATCAGCATTATTTGGGTAATATTACCTATATTTCCTTCTGACCATACTTCATGAGTAACAATCGGTGGGGAAATAAAGAAGAGGACTCTTCCAAAGTGGTAGACATGACCGCTGGGCGAGGCAGGAATGAGGAGCAATGATGAGTATCGATCAATGGTGGTTCCTCAAGAGACATGATTTCCATGATACCTTCATCAACAAGGAAGTTGTCAGCTAAGGGATCAGGTGATTCCAAAGGGCCAAGCTAAGGGGATTGAGAGTATGTATCGAGAGAGATCTTTGACATATGAGAATTAGAGGATGTAGAGTTCAAAGCCGAAACAACTTCCACGTAATTCACTTCGGCGGGACTAAGCGGCATAACCACACCCCAAGTATCAACAAGATTTGGTGCAAGTATGACCAAAGGATTAGATTTGACCAAGATCATGTTGACAGAGGTAGCATGAGGAGGTGGGAGTGGAAAAATTCCCATTAAGGAAGAATCTTTGAAGAGAACTGCCCCCACACACTCATAGGGAGTACAAGTGTGCTTGATATACAAAACATTGCCATCTAAGGAGGAAGAGGCAAAGAAGGACAGTTGGTCGATGATGAAAATATTCCCTCGATAAGGAAAACGAATCATGTGAAATAAAGAGGAGGCCACGACATGCATGGCATGGGTCCAAATTTAGCTGAGTAGAAGATTGTAATTGAGATTGGCGTCAACAATTTATACTTCGACTAGCACTATCTTGCCTTCCAAGGTGATGGCAAGGTTAGGTAAGGCACCGAAGGGTTGCGAATCATGCCCATCAAAATATTCCAAAGTGTTTAGAGATTGGTTCAGTGGAACAGAACTAATATTCTTCCAACATGCAGTTGACATCACGCAGGTGGAAGCACCTTCATCGATGATAGTTCGATGGATCGTCTTTCCATTGATGATTACCTGAATAAGAAAGGCAAACTGATGAGGAAGCCATGGAAAGTGGTTCTCTAAGTCAAATCATATCAAATTGGAAACAATGGGACTGATTCCCCTTATAGCTAACAACAAATATTTCCACTACGATGGGCAGCTTTGGAGCATCTTAAGAGCCGACATGGATGACGACGCCTACGCTAGCTCCTCAACAATATTTTAGTGTTGAGCAGCTCATGTGTTGGGATTATACGAGGATTTCCACAGCACACCTTGAGAAGGTGGCTTCATAGCAGAATCGGGGTTAGGGTGCTCAATATCAAGAGGGCTAGAACTCAGGGTAGAAGAAGAATGTGAGGCTTCTTTTTCTTTCCTATTTGTCAAAGTAGGATTTTCATAGTATTTCAATCAGTTAGCCACATTAATAGGAATACTCATCATGAACACTTGAGATCCAGAGAAAGCATATTAGGGTTGGTATACCACTTGGGTCTGTTGAGATGGGAATGACTCTTTAAGGACAACCGGGATCCCTTTGAGAAGGTGACTAACTTCAGATCATTGGGGACAATCCTTAGTGTACTGATCTTCCTCGCAAACAAGTAGGGATACTTAGATTTTCATTGCGAAGATTCACCAACACATGATTTGGGAGGACCTTATTTCGGGGCATCAGATTTAGCTTTTCCTTTGCATTTCTTTTTCCCTATCAAGGATTTTTCTGCTGCGGTAGACTGGAAAGCATGGACCTCTAAGGTTTTACCATGACCACGTGGATTCTGGGATGAAATATTAGGGACATCATTTGAGACCAACTTTTGTTTGGAAGAAGTTTTAAGAGGGGTTTGAGATACTAAACCAATAATTCCATCAACGGGAGGTATAGCTGGTGAATTTGATGCTATGGGATCGGATGATGGTCACGCAACATTGGGTAATAACTCATATAAAGTGCCAGACTGAGAGTAAACTAAATCCAAGTACTGGGCACAGGCGATGGCCTGCTCTTCAGTGACACATCCACCCATAGCTATATCGTGAGCAATTGGGGCCACGAATGATTTGGTGAACCATTCAGTGAGCAGCTAATCAACAATCTCGAATTTGATTAGGCGACGTCTATGTCTCCATTCGTGGATGTGATCAGAGATGTGTGTCACAATATATCGATTAAGTGATGTGAGAAAATAGGTACCAGTTTCATAGTGAACTGGAAACTACAAATGCGTGAGGAAAGCCATGGATAAAGAATTAAAGTCATGGTAACTACTTTGAGGTAACTAAATGTACCATTTCATTGCAACAACTGTGATGGTTCATTGGAAAACACAGAGATGAATGGAATCGTCCATGTATGAGTTTGACAAGCACCAGAGGTGATATGTCGTCACATGGACCTAAGGATGTTCTTTAGCTTTCCCATCGAACTTTGGGCAATCACTTGGTATCTTGGACAGCACCGAAGGCCAGTATGGCGAATGAAGGATTGGATCATTTGTAAGGCGAGATACATCTAGCAACTCGAGTGTAGCCAAGAAACGTAATTGGGTGTTAAAAGGCATGGGAGGTCAATAAGAGGGCCCACAGGGAGGATCCCATCCCTGCCGGTAAGTATTTTGGCCGTGGGGGATCTTGGGTATATGGCATCTAAGGCTGCCCCCATTGTGGATCACCTTGACCATAGGGAGGATTTTGACCTTGAATACCTTGGAATTGTCTAACCATTGGCTACTGATAAGAAATGTATAGGTTAAAAGGCTATTGAGCCTATTGACCTTGGACATACAGATATGGGACCTATTGTCCTCGAACATACATGTGATGAACCTATTGTCCCTAAATAATAGGGTTCTAGACCTACTCTCCTTGGGCATAAGGTTGATACACTTGTTGCCCTTGGACGTAGGGATTCTGTACCTAATGCCCTTGGCCAGTAGGATTATGGGTCTGTCGACCTACGGCATGAGGATTTTGAGCCTGCTGCTCTAGGACTTGACCTTGACATTGCCCCTGCAATGGTTGGCCTTGTTGATCTATATACAAGGGTTACTACTACCCTAGTTGGTTTTGTTGTCGCAAGGCTTGACCTTTCGGTTGCAAAATTTGTCATTGGGGTTGCAGAGGTTGGCACTGCGAGGACATGGGTTGAGAGGTGTGTGGAGCATATTGCATCTGTTATTGTGTGGCTTGCTACAACTGTTGTAAGGGTTGACCTTGCGATTGTTGTAGTTGACCTTGCTGCGAGATGATTTGTGCTTGTTGTTGCATGAAGAGCCCTTGCTGCAACAAAGGTTGCCCTTGTGGTAACAAAGGTTTCCCTTGTTGTTATATAGGTTGTCCTTGCTGCTGCAAGGGTACTTGAATAATGCCCGGGAAATTGCCTAACTAAATCTGGCCATAGCTAGGCTAGATGTACTACCCAAATTAGAGGGTGTAAGGTTGATTAAAAATTCCTTGAGAACCATATGTAACATAAGGATTTTGGTATTGGGCCTAAGCCCGATAGGGCTACTAATACAAAAAATTGCTCAATCTAGATGGACCAACAAGATTCTGAACCTGTTGGTACTGGACATTGCTTGATCCAGTAGGATTAGTAGGATTATAAATAATACCAAAAGAAGGTGGTTTATACAAAGCATGTGAGCTGCTCACATTAGTGGCACCTGACACCATAAAAACATTCAGGTTCAGCCCCCCAGGTGGTGGCACAACCTGGACACTGACTAGAGGGATAGAGGAACTGACAAAGACATTTTTTGAAACTGTCGGTTGTGCCTGACAGGTGAATGGGATTGAGGATATAATAGAATTCAAAATGGTGGGTTGCACAAGGACTAAGGTAACAGCCTGATGGGAATTCTTGTTCGTAACGAATGAAGCTAAAGTAGGCATGGCACCTGACGCCCAAATAGGGTTATCGTTACGTGATGAGCCACTAGGTGTACTCGAAGCCAACTATGCCAAAGACGCATATTTGGGTGGCAAACTGGCGGCAATACCCCCTGAAAAGGGGAAACCCTGAGGAGGAAAAGGCAATTCTTCCCCCGCAACAATGCATGGAGTAGAAACTTTGGACTCATCTAGAGATGTGACTGGTGCATCGCATTCGGGTTCCATATCTGAAAAAAAACGATGATGAATGGCTAAACAATTATGAGGGGATAGTTCCAAAGGAACATCCGGCTAGTCGTATGGGCCGTAAGGATGTTGTGGTGATATCAAAACAAGGTCAAAAATAGGGTTCAAAGGGTAAATAGCTAGTCCAAGCTAACTATCAGTGGTCGGTGAGTTCTATGGAGTTTGAAGAGGGTTTTCCAGAAATTCTGGGCCGAAATCAGTAGATGACCCAGTATCGAAAGTAGGTAGAGGATGAGATGACAATGGTTGAATACTAAAAATAATTACAAGATCAACATCTTGTTCCCTCAGTGACTCTAGTAACTTAAGAAATGACTCCTCAGATAATCTTTCAGATGTAGGAGAGGAAGAGGAATTGGGTGAACCAGGTGGTTTAGCCACTAAGACCTTGTCTCAGTCGACAAAACAATTAACTTCAAGGCTTTAAATGCTCTTTCAAGGGAAACTCATGATTTGGTTCCAGAAAAATACTAATAGGGTGTTTTTGATTTTGGGAAATCAATTATTATTATGCATAAAAGATTGCTGCTCTTTCATTTTTTAAGAGTCGAGAAAGAACAAAGATGATTGTATCACTTTCGATTGGAAGCGAGATCGAAAGGAAAAGTGCTCGAATGATCTTTTAAGTTTAATGAGTCAAAAAGATCAAATGACTGTTCTAGATGATCTAGGTAAAAAGGATTACCAGGCAACCGTGAACTGTAGAATACCTCCTGGTGAACCAAGAAGTACTAGCAGGAAGGCTACCAACTCAGCTTCCTAAGGATAAAAGGATTGAAGCCTAGTGGGGTCTCCCATTATATACTCAATGGTACGGGGAGCAGAAACCTGTACTAGCATTGTCTAATGCCGAGCTAATGACAACGGCTAGGTTTAAAGACGTCGGAACATGTCTTTAGCCTATACTTTCTAGATATGATCGTTAATGTCAAATGCACCTTAGGTAAAATTGAATTCATTTTAAATTTGATCTTGAGTTATGTTTCAGTTTTCAGGTCCTAGCGATGCGAGTCGAAAAACCCTAAATGCAACTAAATGAGGCAAGGCCCTTTCAATTTGATCAAATTCCTACACTAAAGAGGGTAGAAACTATTCAATCAAATGCAAACAATCAAGCAACTGAAAATGAAATGATCTTTCACGACCTTACTTTTTCAAAAAATAAACTAATGAAAAATGCATTCCAATTCCTAATTTCCTGAGTAGTCCTTATCTATTAGTCCTTTCAGAAGTAAAAGCTCTCTTCCTTTTTCAAATGCTGATGCAATTCTAGTCTTTTAATGATGCAAATTATCATAGCACAATAATGCAATAAGCTAGAATTTCATACTTTTCCATGAAACAATGAAACAAACTTTTCACATATAGTATTTCAATGAAAAAAATTCGAGACAATAAGCGCTTTAAGAAGATTAAAACATGAAAATATAAGTTCATTCAGATTAATTAAGAACCGAATTTACCAAACACAAGACAAGAAATGTAATATATGCCCGAAAAGAAATGTTTAGGCAAGAAAATGAAAACTTTTCAAACTTGTGCAAAAAGAGGTCAAAGTCATAAAAAAGGACCAAAAAAAAATGCAAAGAGTAAGCACACCTACAACCCAACTAACTAAGTTCACAAACTATTGAATGGACGACCAACTAGATGCCCTAGTGTCACTAGCCACTCAATGACTCAACCAATTAAGCAGAAAGATGATAAGCCAACAAGAATAAAAAACCAAATGAAAAGTAGCTTTCTAATCAGGGAGAAAACAATCCAAAAGTCTTATTGGGTCAAAACCATAGGAGCAAAACACACTAGCCAATATTGGGGTCAAGCCCTAATCTTCACTTATAGACATCAGTGCGACTGCCTAACTGGAAACAAGAGCCAGAGGCTAGTCAACGTGATTGTTTCTCAGCAACTCGTGTTGATATGCGCAATTGTCAGTGAATTAAGCACGTTGATCGAGGGAGCTAAGAAAAAAGAGTAAAAAATTTTAAACAAGGACCAGATTTGCTACTATGAATTTTAGACTCAAACCTGTAAGCAAGAGAAAAGAAAAATAACCAAAGGGAAAACGTGGAACTATAAAAGTTCTCAGGAAATCATGAAATCCAATAGAAACAAAAGGATTGGTATCCCTAGCGAAGTCGCCAATTTGTGGTGAAGTAAAATTATAAGTGCAGACACAAACAAATTCCTCTAGCCCGATAATGGGTCTAGCCAAATCAGATACATTCTATGGAATATTTCCTTAGGTTATAACCAATCAAGAGGGCCTACCTCTTGGTCCTCTTATCCTGTTTGGTGATGTACTTGCTTGCTCCAGCTATCTCTTGCTTCCTTCTTCAAGTACCTAAAACAAGTAAACAACAATAGATGAAAAACGTAATAATAGGACAAATTGTAATTAACCTACTTAAAAAGTGAAGAAACATTAAGCCATGAGTATATAATATTATAAAACATGTAGGAAATCAATCGATAGTTTCATATATTAATATCAAAGAGAGATTACAACCATTCATCTTGACGTTGCAGTCCTCCTATGATAAGACCAGGTTCCCCCACACTTCTACTAGTATTCCATGATGGTCTCAATCAACCATATTTTTAAGGCGCTTCCCTTTTAGCTTCGCTCCAAACCAAATCACACTTCTCCCTCACACAACTAGATAGCTAAAACTAGTAATTTCTTGCTTGTCCACTCCAAACCAAAATAGCATCAACACTCAACCAAAAACTAACACTAGGACTAGCTTGTGCTTGGGAAGAAGGCATGTTTATATAGGAAAAATTAATGGCATATGGATCCTCTTCTCATGGGAGAAGGTCTTATCCATTGAGGTAGTTCCATCATTATATGGGAAAGGAGCCCAAACTGTCATCCTCAACCCCATCCGGACATACCATTAACTAGACTTCTATTATGAAGATTCTAGAATTGGAAGCTTCATCTCCTAATTTAAAAACAAATACATAATAGGACCGACGTGACTAGAATGCAGATCAGTCGCCCTGATCAGTGCGAGGGACAATGCTAACCTCTGCACATTGGCGGGGGGAGGATAGAGGTCATTAGCTTCGATCTTATAAACTGGGCAAAATAGAAGTTTCAGGGGAAATGGTGCAAAAGGGAATTTATCTGCTCATGAAGAGGGACACAGTGGGAGTTTCTTCATGAAGGAAAAGCATGCATGGTTCATTGTAGAGGTCCTCTAGGATCAAGGAATGAGGAGTACAGGGACAATGAAAAAATGTTGTGTAACAATGACACATGGAAAACATCATGAATCTCATTGTTGGAGTTAGTGCAAGTTGATAGGCTACTGGTCCAATCCTTTCAAGAATCTTGAAAGGTGCACAAAAATAAGGTGACAAATTGGAACACGATCGAATCCCCAAGGAGATCTTCATTGGCTTGATGCACAAGTACACATGTTACCAAATGTGAAACTCCTTAAACAAATTATTTTGGTTTGCATAAGTTTTTTATTTATCCTGTGATGTATTTCTATTCTTCTTTATTACCTACATTTCATGTTCCATTTATTCCAATATGTACTCTCCAATCAATAATGTGTTAACTGGATCACTCTAACTAATAGGAGTATTACAACTTTTCCCATACAATGCGTCAAAGGGACCCATCCTTAGATATTTCTGATACACATTATTGCAAGCAAACTCAACCAGTGGAAGATAATCTTCCCACTTCCATTGCTAATGCATCACATACATCCTCAACATATCCTCCAACATCCTGTTGACCCTCTCTATCTATGCATCTATCTACAGATGATAAGATATACTGAAGGCCAACTCTATCCCTAAACCCACAAATGGCTCCTCCAAAATATTGGAAGTGAACATAGCACCCCTATCTGAAACAATCTTCTTTGCAACACAATGAAATATGACCACATCTTTGATGAAGGCTTGTCCTACATCACTAATTAAATAAGTATACTTCACTAGAATGAAATTCTCTACCTTTTTTAGCCTATCCACCACAACCATGATGGAATCATGTTTTCTAGATGTCCTTTGCAAACCTACGATAAAATCCATGGAAGGGACCTCCCATTTCAATTCTAGAATCACAATCATCTATAGTAGTCTGCCTAGATGCTTACATATTTCCTTTACCAACTGACATTCAAAGTGTCTAGCCATAAAATTTGCCACATCCTTCCTCATATTCAACAAATAATAAAACTTATTTCACTGTCTTCAATCTCTTTTGATATCGAGGGTGAGCCAAATACAGTTTCACATGAAACTCTCTCAAGATAGTTTTCTTGAGATCACCACTTCTTAGAAAGTATATCTTATCCCTAAATCTGATCAAGTCATCTACTGTAAGACAATAATCCACATCCTGACCTCTTGTACCCCTTTTTAAATATTGTTGAAAATAATACTGAGAGGGGGGGTGAATCAATATTATCAAGCAATTTACCAAATCTTCCTTATTTGATCTTTTGAATTATTCTTGCATATCAGTACCATAAAATAATGAGCATGAATAAAGAAAATAGACAGTCACACCAAAGAACACAAGATGTAAGGTGGAAACCCAATGCGGGAGAAAACCACCTGCTGCAATATGTCTCTATCTTCTTTCAAGAAATTCCTTTTACAATGATTTTGTACTGGTGCAGTCCTTTACCAGTACGCAGGCTGCAACCTGCAGAGAGCTACAACTCTCTCTCGTTTTCCAGTCTCTCCTGGAAGGGAGCTACAACCCCCTACTTCTTTTCATGAAGAATCAAATGATCAACAAGTATACAACAGATACAGTCCACTACAGATATCAGATCAGTAATTACAGAAATAACCCAGAACACCTTATGAACAGAAATATACAGTCAACAGATCATCTTAAGACAGGGACGCATATTTTCTTTCTGTGGCCTGCGACTGGACGCAGTCTACCTTCTTCTGTTCTGCGTGCAGACGCACTGTTCTTCTAAGCTTTTCTGCGACCGACGCACCCAGCAGTATTATCGCGCCGCGTCTTTCTCTTCAGAGACGCACCCACTAACACAGTCGCGCCGCGTCCCTTGCCTCAGAGACGCACCTGAGCTTTTACTGCACTGCGTCCCGGCGCACTTGCTCTTCACTGAACCTGCATCCCTTCAGATATAAGAAATATGAGGACTTCAGAACCAACCCAAACACTCAGATCCACAGATCTGATTATGCGCCACAGAGATCATAGTCCATTAGAAGATTCGCCCTTATAGATCTAGACTAGATCTCACCAAGAGATATTCAACCAAGATGATGCATAATCCAAATGAACTCCTTTGCTTTATATAGGCAAGCTTCTCCCCAAAACATGGAACAAAACCACGAGCCGACACCATAGAAACACAAAACCGTCGGCTAGATACCAAACAAGAAACCCCCACGTGCTTTTCTCTGCCTTGAAATGTGTGCACTGGGCGAACGCACCTCCTGAACGGCTGGCCTGCGTCCCTGGACGCGGGTTCTGTATGGTATACCTGCGGGGACGCACTTGCTGAACATATTTCCTGCGTCCTTCTTGATTTATCACCTGAATGGGTTTGCCATCAAGGACAACACCTGAATCATAATGCCAACAATCTCCCCCTTTGGACTTGATGGCAACCACATAATCTTCAGCTTCATTCTCCCCCTTTGACATCAAGGGCAAAGGGTATGCTCCCCCTATGCTCATGCATCTCCAGATCTGTAACCAGAAATCCATCATGAAGGAGATAGAGACATATTGCAGCTATTTCCAAGATCTCCTTCTCCATAATGCCAACAATGCATTATGTGCTCCCCCTGAGCCTATACCACCAATAGGAAGATGATCAACAGTAAGATGATGCATCAACAACCCCCAGCTTTTGCCTGAGGTATTCAAAGTGTCCCTTGGCAACGGTTTGGTGAAAATATCAGCAACTTGTTCCTTAGAAGGAACATACTCCAACTTGACCTTCTGTTCAAGTACTTGTTCCCGGAGAAAATGGTACTTGATTGGTATGTGCTTGGTTTTTGAATGCATAACCGGATTCTTTGAGATGCTGATTGCACTTGTGTTGTCACATAAGATAGGAATAGGAGGTGTACAAGTGATTTGATAATCCTGCAAAGTCTGCATCATCCAAAGAAGTTGGGTGCAACAAGATGCAGCAGCAACATATTCCGCTTCAGCTGTAGACAAGGCAATTGAACTCTGTTTCTTGCTGAACCAAGATACCAGTCTGGACCCATAAAGAATGCACCACCACTTGTGCTTTTCCTGTCATCCACGCTTCCGGCCCAATCTGCATCTGTATAAGCATGAAGAGTGAGATCTGTATCTCTAGGATACCATAAGCCATAATTTTGAGTCCCTTGAAGATATTTGAAAATTCTCTTCACTGCTTGAAGATGAGTCTCCTTTGGATTTGCCTGAAATCTTCCAACTATTCCAACTGCATGCATGATGTCTGGTCGGGTACCTGTCAAATATAGTAAACTTCCAATCATAGATCTGTAGGTTGGTTGATGTACTGCTGCAGATTCATCATTTGCACTGAGACTACATCCTGTGACCATGGGTGTACATACTGGTTTTGCATCTTCCATGCCATATTTCTTCAAAATCTGCTTGAGATACTTGGTTTGAGATAAAAAGATTCCTCCTTCCTTCTGTTGGATTTGCAAACCAAGGAAATATGTCAGTTCTCCTAGCAAGGACATTTCAAATTCTTTCTGCATGACTGAGGCAAAGCTTTGACTCATAGCTTCTTCATTGCTGCCAAAAATAATGTCATCTACATACACAACAAGTATTAGCAATTTGTCATTTTCAACTTTTATATACAGATTGCTATCTGCTGAACCTTTTAAGAAACCTTGTTGATGAAGATATTTGTCCAACCGGTAGTACCAAGCCCTTGGAGCTTGTTTGAGACCATAGAGAGCCTTTTTCAATCGGCATACAAGATTTGGATCATTTCCAAGAATGAACCCATCTGGCTGTTCAATGTACACTTCTTCTTCCAAGTCTCCATTCAAAAAGGCTGATTTCACATCCATTTGAAATACTTTGAAGTTCTGAAAACTTGAGAGAGCAAGGAACATTCGGATGGCCTCAAGTCTTGCAACAGGAGCAAAAGTTTCTTCAAAGTCTATTCCTTCTTGCTGCGCATACCCTTTACAAACGAGTCTGGCTTTGTTTCTAATTACTTCTCCATTTTCATTCAATTTATTTTTGAAGACCCATTTTGTTCCAATAACATTCTTATCTTTTGGTCTAGGAACCAGCTCCCAAGTGTTGTTCTTTTCGATTTGCTCAAGTTCTTCATCCATTGCTTTCACCCAACATTCATCTTTGCATGCCTCTTTCACATTTTGTGGTTCGGTGGAGGAAAGTAATGCCAAATAGCTTGAAGCTTCTGCAACTGTTCTTCTAGTTTGTATACCTGCTTCTTTTTGTCCCATGATCTGAGATTCTGGATGGTTCTTCTGAACATATCTGGATGGAGTCTTTTCTTCTATTCTTGTCCGTTCTTCTGCTTCTTCGTGAGGTTCTTCTTGAGAAGGTTCTTCTTCTTCATCATTCTGTCTTTGAGGGTAGCTCTCATCTTCTTCGATGTCTTCACGATGTATTTGCCTAGGAATATATCCCTTTTCATCAACCACTACATCAATGCTGTCAACAATTCTGCCAAGTCTTTTATTGTAGCATTTGTATGCTTTGCTATGTGGAGAATAGCCAAGAAGAATGCCTTCATCTGCTCTAGGATCAAGTTTGCCAAGCTGCTCCTCAGTATTCTTGATATAGCATTTGCTCCCAAATATTTTGAAGTGCTTTACCGAAGGAGTTTTACCACTCCAGAGCTCATGAGGGGTTTGAGTGCTGTTCACCCGGACATTTGTCTTGTTGAGAATAATAACCGCAGTATGTGCAGCCTCACCCCAGAAGGTTGCGGGGGTTCCTGATTCATCAAGCATAGCACGAGCCATTTGTTGGATTGTTCTGTTCATTCTTTCAACAACTCCATTTTGCTGAGGCGTTCTAGCTGTAGAGAATTCTCTCCTTATCCCATGTTCATCACAGAAATCGAAAAATTCATTCGAAGTAAATTCCCCACCTCTGTCAGATCTGAGGCACTTAATTTTGTGACCTGATTCATTTTCAGCCAAGGCTTTGAAGGTTTTGAATTTTTCGAATGCTTCATCTTTGTGCTTCATAAGTCCTAACCAAACAAACCTGGAGAAATCGTCAATAAATAATATCAAGTATTCCTCTCCTCTAGGTGTTCTTTTTCTGAATGGTCCACATACATCTGTATGTACTAGCTCAAGAGGCATGCTGGCTGATCCTTCTTTCTCTGGAAAGTTAGTTCTGGTTTGTTTTCCAAACTGACATGATCTGCATATGGTGTTGTCAGGAATTTTGATATCTGGAAGATCGCGAACTGCCTGATATTTGCAAGCTTTCCTTATTTGTGAGAAGCTTAGATGTCCCAACCTTCGATGCCATAACCAGTGCTCTTCATTCTTGCTTAGATAGCATTGTTGTTGTCCTTCATCAAATATGTATAGATTATTTGGAGTTCTCTTTCCTTTGAGAACTGTTTTACCTGTATCAAGATCACGAACAAGGCATCCATTTGATCTGAATATAACCTCGGTTCTTTGATCACACATCTGGCTGACACTTAGTAGATTATGCTTCAATCCATCAACAAACAAAACATTTCCAGCCTTAACATCTTCTTTTAAAGGAGCAATACCTTTTCCTTTTATAGTTGCAGGAGTATCATTTCCAAAAGAGACTTTCTTTCCCTTTTCTAAATTAGAATAAGACTCAAGTTTTTCTTTATCACCTGTCATATGCTTTGAACATCCACTGTCAATGTACCATAGATTTTCTTGTCCTTCTGCATAAAATGCTATCCCACATCTTTCTGTTTGAGGTTCCTTTATTCTCCATGTTTTGGCGCCTGAGGCTTGTTCCTTTTTCTGCTCTTGTACCTTTCTTTCCGGAAACCTGCTTCTGCATTCAAAGTCTTTATGTCCAAAATTATTGCAAATAGAACATTCAACTTCATTTTCAAGAGCTGAAAAGTTGTTATAGGTCCTTTTTGTAATCCCTGTCATACTTCTTTGTTTTTGAGCTTCCCTAGTCATGATTGTTTTATACGCAACACATTGAGCTGCTTTGTGACCAAAGTTATGGCAAGAAAAGCATTGTCCATTGAAGAAGCTTCTGCGATTATTGGATCTACCAGCCAACTGATTGTAATTTCTATTTTCATCTATTCTTGAACCAAATTGAGAAGATTTTACCTGTGGCTGGTTGTGGCTTTTGTTCACCCTTAAGCTGGATTGCCCCTGATAGTTTCTGCTTGACATTTGTCCCTGCTTTACCTGATGATCTTCCTTGTGCTCTTGCTCATTTCTTCTTGCTGCATCAAGATAACTTTTTGAAGTGGATGCTTGAGAAGTTTCTCCATTGTAGCCCAAACCTGTCTTATTTAGTGGAGACCGCTGCACACTGATAATCTCATCCAAAGTTTCAGATCCTTTGACAAACTTGAGATTAATAGTTTTTGTTTTCTCAATTTCTTTTCTAAGACCAACAATTTCACCTTCTAATTTTTCAAGATGTTTTTCCTTTTCATCAATTTGGAATTGTAGAGTATCAATAATCATGTTCTTTTCTTCTATGCATCTCTTGAGTCTAGTAATTTCATCATAAAGGTTATCCACATCTACAGCATCCTCATAATCATCATCTTCAAATGCCATTAACAACCTATATTTATTACCTTGTTCATCTTCATCACTGTTTGATAAGCCATCACTATCTTCATGGGTGTAGTAGCTTTTCTTATTTGCGCTTTGTTTCTTGTTCCATCTAACTGGTTCCTTTCCTTTATCCTTATAAGAGCATTTTGCAGCATAATGACCTACTCTTCCACAAGCAAAGCATTTGAAGGGTAGCTTACCTCTGAACCTTCCAGAACCCCTTTGAAGATTTCTGACAAAATTTGATTCTTCTTCCTCTTCTTCTGGATCATGGCTTGCTTCATAGTAATCTTCTTTGCCTGATGCTTTAAAAGCAGCCTCCCTTCTGTCTGATGGTCCTCCCTTTCTCATTTCATAAGCAGTTAGAATTCCATGTAGCTGAGACATAGTGAGAACTTTGAGATTTTCCTTTTCTTCTATTGCAGATACTTTAGATTCAAACTTGGGGGATAATGATCTTAGAATCTTTTGAACTACTATAGTCTCTTTTATTTCTTCACCCAAATTTTTCATACAATTAACAATCTCATCTACCCGAAGAAAATAATTAGCCACACTTTCATCATTATACATCTTGAGAGTCTCATATTGAATCCTGAGAGTTTGAAGTTTAGCTTCCTTTACCTGTTCATCTCCTTCATAGCTAGTGATCATTTTGTCCCATATCTCTTTTGCTGATTTGAAGTGCATGACCTTCATGAATTCTGTTTGGGATATACTTCCTAATAGAGTACTGACTGCTTTTGCATTTGTTTCATATGTCTTTTTCTCAGCTGGATCTGTAGGAGTAGCTGAAGGAAAAGCATAGGCTGTTTCTACAATGTTCCAAACTTCAGTACCAAGAGATTGAAGATATGCAGTAACTCTTACCTTCCAATAATTGAAGTTTGTCCCATCAAAAACTGGTGGCCTGATTGATGCTTCTCTCTCGTAGTTGCTCATGATGAACGATCTACCTTCAAGCGATCAAGCTTTTCTGAAGGACCTGCTCTGATACCAATTGTTGAAAATAATACTGAGAGGGGGGGTGAATCAGTATTATCAAGCAATTTACCAAATCTTCCTTATTTGATCTTTTGAATTATTCTTGCATATCAGTACCATAAAATAATGAGCATGAATAAAGAAAATAGACAGTCACACCAAAGAACACAAGATGTAAGGTGGAAACCCAATGCGGGAGAAAACCACCTGCTGCAATATGTCTCTATCTTCTTTCAAGAAATTCCTTTTACAATGATTTTGTACTGGTGCAGTCCTTTACCAGTACGCAGGCTGCAACCTGCAGAGAGCTACAACTCTCTCTCGTTTTCTAGTCTCTCCTGGAAGGGAGCTACAACCCCCTACTTCTTTTCATGAAGAAACAAATGATCAACAAGTATACAACAGATACAGTCCACTACAGATATCAGATCAGTAATTACAGAAACAACCCAGAACACCTTATGAACAGAAATATACAGTCAACAGATCATCTTAAGACAGGGACGCATATTTTCTTTCTGTGGCCTGCGACTGGACGCAGTCTACCTTCTTCTGTTCTGCGTGCAGACGCACTGTTCTTCTAAGCTTTTCTGTGACCGACGCACCCAGCAGTATTATCGCGCCGCGTCTTTCTCTTCAGAGACGCACCCACTAACACAGTCGCGCCGCGTCCCTTGCCTCAGAGACGCACCTGAGCTTTTACTGCACTGCGTCCCGGCGCACTTGCTCTTCACTGAACCTGCGTCCCTTCAGATATAAGAAATATGAGGACTTCAGAACCAACCCAAACACTCAGATCCACAGATCTGATCATGCGCCATAGAGATCATAGTCCATTAGAAGATTCGCCCTTATAGATCTAGACTAGATCTCACCAAGAGATATTCAACCAAGATGATGCATAATCCAAATGAACTCCTTTGCTTTATATAGGCAAGCTTCTCCCCAAAACATGGAACAAAACCACGAGCCGACACCATAGAAACACAAAACCGTCGGCTAGATACCACACAAGAAACCCCCACGTGCTTTTCTCTGCCTTGAAATGTGTGCACTAGGCGGACGCACCTCCTGAACGGCTGGCCTGCGTCCCTGGACGCGGGTTCTGTATGGTATACCTGCGGGGACGCACTTGCTGAACATATTTCCTGCGTCCTTCTTGATTTATCACCTGAATGGGTTTGCCATCAAGGACAACACCTGAATCATAATGCCAACAAATATTGCATAAGATCCCTATACTTGTTATCTAGTTTTCCTACCCATAAGATCCGATCCTATAAGTCCATGCCATAAGAACTTATAGCTACTATATGATTCACTTGTATCCTCTTGCTAAGATCATATGCAACAATTTTCTCCTTACCCTTGTTTTACATAATCTCAAAATAGAACTCATTGATCAAGGCCAACCATTTAGCTTACCTGACATTTGGATTTGGCTAATCAAATAAGTATCTCAACCCACTATGATCACTCATCAATACAAATATCCTACCATGAAGATAGTGTCTCCACATATTCAATGGATGGATGATCACTGCTAGCTCAAGATCATGTATTAGATATTTATTCTCATTCTCATTCATTTTCTGTGATTCATAGCACACCACTTGTCCTTCCTAGATAAGAACTCCACCTAGGCCTCTCTTGTATGAATTTGTACATACCACAAATTGTTTGTTTGAATCTCCAATATTTAACACTAGAGTGTTTGTCAACAAGTTCTTTAACTGTACAAAACTTTCTACTCATTACCATGTCGATTCAAATTTCTTGCATTTCCTCTTCAACGACATAATAGGATGTGCAATGCCAGAGAGGTTCCCAATGAACCTCCTATAGTAACCTAGTAACCCCATAAATGATCTTACCTATTCCACATTTCTAGGAGCTTCCTACTCCATGATAGCCCTTATCTTCTCAGCATCCACTATTATACCTTCATTAGAGACCACATGCCCCAAGAAATGTACCTTTGTCTGAAAGAAACTACATTTGCTAAGCTTGGCATACAACTATTGCTCTCCTAGAAATCTCAACGCTCTAGATAAATGCTCGACATGCTCGTCCTAATTTTAGAACATATTAACATGTCCTCAATGAACATAATAACAAACGTTTCCAGATAAGGACACAACACACTATTGATTAAGCACGTCAATGTAGTCGGAGAATTAGTCAAACGAAATAGAACTAAAAAAACTCAAAATGCCCATAGCTAGTCCATAAAGTTGTCTTGTATATGTCCTCTTCCTTGATGTGTACCTGATGATATCCTAATCTTAGATCAATATTTGAGAACACTGCTGCTCCTTTCAACTTATTGAACAAGTCATAAATCTTCACCAATAGATACATATTCTTGATGGTCACCCTATTCAACTTCCTGTAATCAATGCATAACCTGAGAGTACCTTCCTTCTTATTCAAAAAAAATATTGATCCACCCCAAGGTGATACACTTTCCCTAATGTATCCCTTGTCAACCATTTCCTTCAATTGTAACTTTAACTCTACTAATTCGAGACTGAGCATCCTATATGGTGCCTTTGATGTTGGTGTTTCCCCCAACTCAATAGAAAAGTATACCTCCTTATGAGGTGGAAACTCTAAAATCTCTATTGGAAACTCATCCTAAAACTACTAGAAAATTGGGTACCTTCTTAATCCCTCTGCATCCTCAACATCCTTACCTTTTTCACTAAAAAATACGCACTATACCACACAACCTTTTCTACGATTTCACTTAACCTACATAGTTGTAACCATTCTAACTGATGTTTCCTTATTCTTACCCTATAAGGTTCTTTGTTCTCCATTTTCATCCAAACACTCAATGGATTTGTCATAACAATCCACTTTCGTCCTATGAAGATATAACTAGTCCATACCAAATAGCATATTATATGACCACAATGGAAATGCATTCAAATGTGTTGATGTAGGCATACCATTCAACTCAAATGCACAAGATCTTACCGAGTGATATGCTTTCTTCTTTGTACTTGTAGCCAACTAAACTAACCAGGATTATGCATGCACTTATTTATTCCAACCACTTGTATCCACCAGGTCAGGACTAACATAACTCTAATTAGATCTAGATTCAATGAAAATGGAAAAAACTTAATCACAAAGCTTACCATCCATCTCGATAGCAATTTTTTAGTGCTCTTCCTACTCGTTATGTAGCACTGCATAGATACAAGGAATTATATCCCAACATTCCCAATAGTATATGCCTCTTGTGAACTATAGATATGATTTCTACCACCTTGATTATGTGGACAATATCTCTTAAGATGTTCCTTACCACATGTCCAACACTCCTATCATCATGTACCATCACATGTATTATGTTGTTGTAACCCATGTTCCTGTCTAGCTATGTTGAACTTATTGTATGGTGCAACATTTTCTCTCTATTTTGTGTTCTGAGGAATTTTTATTTTTCGATGTCATTTACCTTTACCTTTACCTTTCCCTTTCCATCTTTGCTGAGATTAATTCTTACACTTTGATTCCTCATATCAATGCTTCAATTTCCCAATAAATTCCTCAAGTGACTGTGGCTCATCATACTCAATCTGACCTCTAAAAGCTAATGTAATTCCATTAAAAAATCTATTAACTTTAGCCTTCTCATATTTAAGGTACAACACATACCTCAATAGCTCTAGGAACTTAGTTGTATACTCCTCATCTATCATTGATCCAATCTTTAGCTGGTAAAATTTTTTGGCTTTATAGTTGTGGTACCTTTATCAAAAGTACTTCTTCCTAAAAATTATTTTGAATTCATCCCAACTCAATGCCTTTGTCCTAATGTCTCTAATCCACATTACATCTTCCCACCAGATATATTCTTTACCTTTAAGACTAAATATCACTATTTGAGTTTTCTTTCTCTCTGAGTAATCATGTAGCTCAAATAATTTCTTCATCCCAAGTAACCAAGCATCTGTGTCCTTTGAGTTCTTGAAAGATCCATCTAGATTAGGTGGCTTAGATTTCTTAAACTCATTAGTAAAATATCCCATGTCACTCCTCCTGTAAGCATGATAACAATGACGATGATAATGCTTGTCAGAACAATAACTAGAATAGTGCTTGTGGTCATCGCCTCTCCTATCCAAAGTGCTAAAGAACCTACCATATCTAACATTGTCATCCCTATCCAACATGTGCCAACCATGAGATCTACTACCATATCCTCCATTAGTTTTTTCTTCCTGTCTATGGCTGATTTGAAGTAGTCCCCATCTTTGCAAGGATTACTACATTGACATCTTCTTTTTTCTCTTGTGCCTGCATTATTATGTCATTATCTACTTTAAAACATCTTAATTATGCCTTCAAGCTTCTCAATGCATCTACTAAGTCGAAATATTTCCGAACACCACGTTGCTCATTTGATCCATATGGAGAATCTCGAGAACTATAATCTACCATCTTCCTAGTCATATTTGATCTCTTTCCTACCAAACATACCCTGTCAGCTAAACAAAAATATGAGCATAATCAACATATCTCAATGTAGCTTCGTGAGGATATCACATCTGCAAGGTCAACTAGATTAGCACAATATATGCATAAACATAATCATAACAACATATAAAGATCACCCTAAATATATTCCAGACATTAATCCATGACTCTATCAACCACACATCATGACCTCATGCATAAAAACTAAAACCATGTCAATGTATGAATAATAAACATATGTACAACATGCACGCACACATGACACATACAAACATTTTCATGCATAACTAGTGCATAATTGACCTATACTCATGACAAACACATCCAACTACACAGCATGAACTTCCACATGGTGAAACAGATGCAACCATGACCAACACATTCCATTCATAACAAGTACATGTACCACAAGCATAGGGAACACATATTCAACCATCATGAATGCATGACCAACACACTGCCTATCTAGTCCAATGTGTGAACCATGCTTTGATACTACTCTGTAAACCCTCCTCCCACATTTACCCAAGTTAACATGTCCGGTGAGGTAAACATTTCATGAGAGGCCACTACAATATGATTCAACTCGCCATGTATAGTTAAGGAAGGGGAACTGACACAACACAACCAATTTGACCTTCTCTACTTGTAACATAACCTACAGGAGCCAACCAACCCTTCCAAGTGATCAACCCATGAGACAACTTAACACTTCATTTCCCTAGAGGCTCATCTTCTCCCATGACATGGGAAGATATGGGACTGGAGCCCTTCATTCACTCTCATAGCATGGGAATGCAAGCAATTAGGGTCTGTTTCGACTAGTTATGAACCTATGACCCTAGTTTTTGTGCCACTTTTTCAGGGCCATGACTCAAGCCGCTGCCTAGAACTCCATGAAACCTTTAGGAATTAAAAGTAACAGCTAGAAAATGACACAAATGCAAATACTTGACTATATCCCTACTAGTCATGATAGGAATTTCATGAAACATGTAACAAATATGAAATATATATGTCATAATGACATATATGAGCGTAGGGGTCTCATACTTATCTGGGAATCGCTACGAAACATTGATGCCTTATAAAATTAGCCACATTATCATCTATTAGGTCATATATTAATTGTTCATTCATATGAAAATCAAAACATGTTGAGAGCCATACATTATTACTATCATAAAACATACCCATAGCCATCATATAAACAATAGAAATAATAAGGATACATCAGCCATAAATGCCACATATGAAACAATACATTTTCTCATAAAATACCAAGGTAAAGGAACTCTTATTAATTAATGCAAAATCCAACCAGGTATGGTACTTCCACCAACAACCAAAACATAGATTTGATTAAACAAATCTTTCTTCAGCCAATCACCCCTGTGTCATATTCAAATCATGAATGCGGGACTCATAACAAAAACTTAACCAGGGCTTCCCTCGGCTACACCACGTCACCCTCATCAATGAACTGGGATTTATGCAATCCTCACCAGATCACTAGACCAAAACAAGAATGGATGCCACTAAATTTTCTCCACCTAAACTATGTGGAATTCACTTATCTCCTAGTCTCTGGTATTTACCACAATCCACACTGGATAACTAGGCCCTAACTGAGACTCTAGCCTATGGGTTTTACTGTATATCCCATTTTGGGATTCAAAGGACCAGGAGAAACTCCACCCTTTAGGATTTACCGTATCTCCCATCTAGGGATTCATAGGCCTAATGGACAGTACCCACCTCTAGGATTTATCATATATCCCGTAATTCACCGATCAAGGATTCTAAGGCCCACTGAGGTAACACAAAATTTGGCTTTACCGCAACCCAAAGTCTAGTTCAGGGGTCGCTAGGCCCTATGTTTTCTCCTTCAGAGATCCACCTCACTCAGTTTCAAATCCATCCAGAAATCTAACTCAACCAAAAACATGAGAACCCTTCACACCATGGCTATATGGAAATGGAAAGGAAAGGCTGAAGAACACTATCACACCTAGAAACACCCATGCCCATGATAATGAGAGAACCAAGAACACATATTCATAACCATGCATGCAAAAAGTAGCAAGGAAATCATACATGCAAATACATACCTGCAAATAATCCCATTTTAGTTTCTTGATCATGTTATTCCTTGATTGATATTTCCTTCCCTTTTCCTTCTTTTCTCTTCTTGATCCAATGCTAGAGTTTTATAAGAAAACTCTAAGTTTCTAAGAGTGTGAAAGATAGAATTCTAAATCTGGACTAAGAAAATGTACCAACTGATCCTCAGAAGCCTTTTTATTAATTAGACCTCAATTTTCCTCAATTTTCCCCTATTTTCCTTCATTTTCCTCATAACATGAAACATGTGACCTTTCACGCTCGCTTTCTCCTAATTTCAATTATTTTCATAAATAAATTTCCAAAAATTCCATTTTGTCTTTCCAATGTCTTTTTTATCACCTTCAGAAATTTTCGTAGCCATAATAAACCCAATGAGCACCCACACTAGGATGTCTTTCCAAACATTCAACTTGGAATAAGTGTCCCATGATCCTGGTTATTATTTTCCATTATTAAATTTATTACATGGAATTTTCACGAGGGTTATTACAATTTTTATGTTGGATCACATTAAAGGAGATTCACATGGCTAGCATTCCATGGTGGTGTCAAGAGATAGTTGAGATTTTTTTTACTATTGGGAAGAAACTTCCAAAATGTTTCATGGACTTGCAGGCTCATCTTGTAATTCACCTAGTAAATGAGGTTGAATCAGTTAGGGTGATTTCTTATTGTCGATGTTCTTCTTAGATAGGTACATGAAGATATTGAATTTTTTTTTTTGAAAAAGGGAAAAATCTGATGGTTCTTTGGAAGACGGGTACATATCATATGAGTCTTTATATTATGCCATTGAGTACATCAAGAAGATAGAAAACACACTAGGTGCGATGATTCAGGATGACGAAAGATCTCAACACAAAAGAGAAGGGAATATTCTCGAAACAAATGGAAAAAGGAACAAGATAAAGAGTAAGTGACTTATCATTTGTCAAATCACTACATAATAATTATTCACACTAAACTTCATAATGCATCTTTTGATCTCATAGGTACTACATATGTTGGTTTTCTTTCATCAATGAATTCAGAAATTAAAGACACCAATAATTCGTTCTTTACAATTCGAAAGTGACACAGTTGTGGGTTGCACTGCATGAATAGAAGAGGAGTAATTGGGAGAGTGACAGGAAATAATTCATACGGTTGAATTGCAGAAGAGTTCCTTATCCTCATCATTTAAAATAATACATATAAATGATATTCCACAACAATTGGGTTGTTGATCAAGTCAGAGAGAAATGTGATGCATGTAGTTTTTACTCATGTGCTGAAGAGGATGTGCTAAACATAGGGATTGTGTACAAAAACTTGATAATAATATCTTTCTGTACATTTTTAACTTCATAATGCACCTTCAAATTATAACATTTATATTTCATATTTTAATTATTTTGAGTTATTAGACACATGACACTATGATTTTTCACTTTTTTTATTGATGCATTTGTTTCCATCTATGTGGGAATATGGACATCATTTCTACACAAAGGATGTTGATGATGGATGCATGACACAACACTATGGAGTGGAAATTAAGTTCGACCAATCTAGTCATGCTAGTCACTGCAATTAGAACTTAATACAGGGGACATTAGGTTACGTCAAAAAGATCCAAGATATCAATGCACTAGAATTCTCTTCATTCCAATGTGTTACTTTTAGGTGCAAGTTGCGAGAAACCTTTGATTGGAATAATGTAAAAAAGGTCACAATAGTGGACTGATTTCAATCAACTCTAGAAAGATGTGGCATGAAGGTATAGAGCCTTATGTTTTCCCCAAACACTGTAAGTGGGTGTTTTTTTACCAAGATGAGTTGGATAGGGATTGGTGGTTCGTATTAAGATATAACCTTAGATCAAAATATATTATTGCAAACAACATTATTATCATGCCAAGTGAGGAAGATAATGAGGGGATGACAATGAAGAGTGATATGTACTTGTGTTATTTCATCATTTTTATTATTGTTGTATGTTTTTGTTTTCATTACTTCACTAATTATATTGTGTCGAATTTGTCTTGTTGACATTTTATACAATTGGTAAGGTTCACAAACATTTTAACACATTTCTTCCAGTTGAAACATTTTTACACTTAAAATTAAGTATTTCAAGTTGTGTAATTTATAATTTAAAAAATAAAATTTTAATATATTCGTTTAATTTGTGGAATTCTAATTTATGGTAGACTTCTTCTATAGGCTTGGATAGACATCAAGATGGATCAAAATATAGTAACTATAAGCATGAATTATCAATTTTGTAATCCTTTGTTGTACTTTTGTGACCCCAAACACATATTTCTAATATAAAATATTTTCTACTCTAGATAATATAAAATTCCATATTGAATCCTAAAGGTTAGCACTCAATTAAGAATTATTATTTGTCACTATATTTTTCTAAGATATCAATCTAAATATACTCATTATCTCGTTTTCCAAATGACATTGTGAGTATCAATCAAAAATAACTAACAAATTGATAGAAAATGGAGAAGGAAAATCATATTTGTGTTATATATGTGTACTAATAGGCCTAATACAACCATCGTCAATGTTTTTAAATATAGTAAAATAACATCCCTTATTTTCACCATGCAACATATCTCCATAACTATAAATGTTTAAAACATGGTGTACAATATCAATCAGAATAAGGATGCATGGTCACAATCCTTCTCAAATAGGAAAATGAGAAGAATATCCTAAAAATGATAAAATAAGGAATTTGGAAACAACATTGAAGATTTATTCTAGAAAGGTTCACAAGAACTCTCCATGATTTTTATAAAAAAAAAGTTGATTCTCCCCTACTTGACATAAAATGGCTGACATGAAGTAATTAAAGAGAAGGAATGTATAATTAGATGTTATATACTTTAATACTTATTGGTTTATTAATCATTTCACATGTTTTTTATTTAGGCTTATATGAAAATCAATATAAATCATGTAGTGATAAATCAATGAAGACTTTAATAATGAAACAATTGTGTATTAATATGTGAGATTAAATTCTTGACAGAGAGGTAAACTCATATTTACTATATTTAAATTATAGTTCTTGCAACAAATTATCTTGTAAACTAAAAGGTGGTCTTATGTCCATGTGTAAAATGTTGATTAGATATTTTTATGGACCATAAGAGAACCAAATGGGCTTACATGGATGCATGAGATATTTTCACTTTTTCTTCATGGATAATCGAAGAGTTTCGGCTTTTGTAATTTTCAATCGTAATTATAAATAAAAGTTGAATTAATAAATATTTAATGGCTAAGAATTAAATGATAAATAGTGTGATAGTGATTAACATGTATTTGTTTTACTTTCTAATAGTCTTGGTGATGCATTTTTCTTTCCTATTCAGTTATGTAAATTAAATATACATTTTTATGTATTTATAACCAAATTATTTAAAGTAGACATGTCTTTATCATTGTAAACATGATTTATTAGCAAGGAGAAATGGGAAAACATGAATTTTAGTGACTATCTTGTGATAAGTATGTGGAAAAAATAGTATTTCTTGAGTTCTTGATTAAGAAATAATCAAATGTATTATTTATCAAAAAGTTAAATCTAATACAGTATGATTTTTGCGTTATCTAACTCATATTTATTGTTTAAATAAAGATAAATTCAAACAAAAATAGGAAATAGAAAAACCAAAATATTATATATTTATTACTAGAAGAAAGTTCACTTGCCTCTTTAAGGGAGAAATTCCAATAGAGCAAATCCCCAACTACAACTTCAAGGGCCTTATTTTACATTTCTTCCTCATCTTTAGAGAGAGAAATTTCTAATTTAAATTTTTAAGAGTTTATATAAAAAGTAAATTTAAATTGCTTGAAACTCTCATAAATTTAGTGATAAATTAAATTTTACTAGAATAGAATATTTTAAGTTATATTAAATCTAAATTAATTATAAAACTAGTATAGATCCATCTTAACAATGGATCACATGTCATTATATGATAATATCTTTTTAGAATGCAAAACTTGAAAAAATATGTATATGTCAAAAGATTTAATCTCTTTTAGTGCTTGATAAATTTGAGATTAATATGGATCTATAGAGTTTTATATTTATATATATAGACCATATCTAATTTTCCATTGTCTAAATTGTATTTTTGAATAATTTATTATTACTAATATTTTATATTAAGAATTGAATGTGTTACACATTTTCAACTTATTAACAAATTATTAAATTCTTTTACATTTAATTATGTTTCCTTGTGAGTATTGAAATATTTTACTAATTAGTCTAGGATGAATGTCTATGAACTATTTAAGTAAGAGAAAATTATTTATTGTAATTTTACAATCATAGTTTCAACCATATTAAACTTTTTAATTTATAAAAATAAATTTCCATTTTTTAAGTAAGTTGTTTCGCATGTAATTACATATATAAAATTCTTATATGATTTCACCAATACATAATCCGTAATAAACATCATTTCATAAAAATAAACATCATGATGCTAACCATCTAACAAGCATAAACATCATCTAAAATACACATTCAAGTGCACTAACATCATCTAATTATATACACCTATAGCACATATAAACACTATTAGTTAGCACAAAAATCCAATAAACTAATAAGGCATCACCATTAATGATCACATCTAACAAAACACAAGCATTGCAATCTAACATCATCACCACACATCCTCAAATACAAATCTCATGTCAAATAATTGTTATCACATACACATCTATTTGCAAGCACATTAATTGGACATATATAAAATGAGCTAACAATATACACACCAAAACAAACATATAAACTAAGTACATCAAAATGAACAAAAAAAATGCACGAGTAGTATAAAATATTTGATACACACAAACAAGTCAAATAACTACTATAAAATATTTGATACAACAATAGTAGCAGAATTTTGAAGAGAAACATATATTATTGTTTCATGAGGTGGAGGAGGAGGAGGTGGAATACTACCCGAAGGATTAAAAGTACCCTGATAATCATCTGATGGGGTAGTACTGGGTGAAGACTCATCTATATCTACTACATGCCCGTCCAATCTCCTTTATAGTAGCCTCGTAACTCTGATTATATGATGCATAAGACTCATCCTATCATGTAGACAACCATCAAGAGCTCTAGGAGCCTAAGATCTAGTTTGATGTCTCTAGTCGTCCCAAGTTAGACTCCCTCCTCAACCAAAATTATAAAGAGTCAGTCACAATACTCCATCCATAATATGATAGCATCCCTACACTACCACATGCTCACGCTTATTTGCATATGAGGATGTGCCTCACCCACAACGATATTAGCCATCTTGCTATCTGCATCCAAAGGGGGAGGAGGCATGTCCCCAATGAATGTGCCAATATCTACAAAATATATAATAAAAAATAATAATTAGACAATTTCATTAAACAATATAATAAAATAATTTAAAGAAGGTTCTATAATACATTTTATTCTAATTAATTAAGACAATCAAATTAAACTAGATTAATTTAAAGATAACAATAATATCATTTGTTGGCTCATTTGATGTGAAGAGGATGTTGTGACATTGTCTCCAACCTAGCCTCGTGTAAGGACACAACACTAAGACAAACATGTGGTCAACCTCACTACCAAGTATCCTAGTGCCTTGGCGAAAATCTTGTTGGATACTCGAGTTGGCTCCTCTTGGGAATCATATCACCCCACATGTGCATCCACACCTCAATCATCTTACTAGGGGGGTGATAATCAAAAGTAGGCCTCCTCTCTAGAAATATCTAAAAAAATAAATAAAAATCTCTGAAGAAAAGGTGATGTTCACCCTCCCAAGTATCATAGCATGACATCTATCTAAATCCATACAAAACTTTCACAAAAAAAATGCATACCATCTAACACATCGTTTTCATTACACCAATAAATCAGCATAAATGAAAGAGGGAAACTAATGTGATGCCCGTCAATACTATAGTGTTTAATGGTACTCACTAATAGTAAGAGGCACCTAACCTACCATACACAATCCATAGTTGTCCATGAGACACCTAAAAATCTGTTGTAGAAACCACATGATCCATAATATATCTCTCAGTGTACACAAGCTAGATCTTTACTACAACATTGTGGGGGACATGAAGAAATTGTGGAATATGCTTCCCTCCCCTAGATAGGACAGTTATAAAAAGAATTTCCTCCTTTGTGAGCTAATAATCCTGGTCAGGACTAACATGGAAATCTTGTTAGCAGAAATCCCACCAATAGATAAGTTGTGCCAATAACCCAGAGTTCCCCTTCAAGGATGTAGACTCCGCACAATACTTAAGGGAGCTTACATTCCTAAAGAGACCTTGGGTTGTTGCGGTAATAAGGCGAGGGCATAAATATTTCTCCCTCTCTTGTGCCTCCCATGGTCAAACCATATTGTATTGGTCTACTCTTTTATCTTCCTGTTGTTTGTCCTCCCTTTGTTGACATATTTACATGAGTGACATACAAAATACATCAGCCTCATACATAAAACATAATATTTTTTTATCAAAATAAAAATTAATTTATAAATATCGACATATAACTTTCAATTAAAAAAATCATCTTCGATGTGCCAAAAAAATAAGAATGAATTGGACATGGAGTGCCACAAAAATAGGAAAACATCAACAACGGTGTGTACATCAACTTAATGCACCACTTTTGGCTCACATGCATTCAAATATTTCGTTTCTTTTTTCAACGTGTTCCATCAACTTAACATTACACACCAGTAGATATCCATAACCTTTTCGCACTGACATGAAATGTTAAAGTTAATGAATGCACCGAGCTATGCTTTTTTTATTATTATGCATGTTGTGCATTTGGTAAAATTAAATGCACTAGGAACTAAGTTTTACCAGATCACCATTGCAAAAATTATAACTTTTACCGACGTGTTTCAAATTACCAAAGGCACTAACAAAACTACAGTTCATTAACAGGAAGCACCAATTTTCAGTGTACCCTAAAAATTTACCCAGTGCATCATAGACGATGTGAGTTGAATATTTCGAATGCACCATGCAGGAAAAAAAAATTCAAAAACAATGGATTTTTCTACCTAATTTTCAATTCTACTCTGAAAATTAATTAAAATAGAGATAAGCATAAATGTTACCTATATATTTTTTAATAGAGGAGGCATGGTTTCCACATAAATGAAAAAAAAAATCACCATTGTTTGAAAAATTCAAAAGCCACGTGGTGAGAAATTGATGGAATGATGGAAAGAAATGGAAGCACCAAAGGCAGGGTCCGTCAAAAAGGCAAGAGTATCATCAGTGCTTGAGAGCTCTACAACACTACAAATGGTAAAATTAAATTTTACGATCAGTAGGTTTTTTTAATTTATTTAACCATGCTCTAGTGCTCTCAAGTAATCACACCTGTGTGTATTGTTCTCTAAGCACGTTATTATTTTTTAAATTAGAAACCACATTACATTGCACCTTGTTTGATCTTTAATGGTGGTTTGGTAACTTGTTATGATTACAACAACCTCCCACTCAACAAATAAATGATCTACCTTATATATGACATTTGCGGAATTAAATACTTGAAATAGGTGTATGTCTTTTTTTTAAACTGTTTAAGTGCTTTAAGTTCATTTTTTTTTGCTGATATTAAACACATATAACAGCCATATAATGAAACAAATAAAAATCTACACATAAAAATAAATTTAATCTAGGAGATCACATGAATATCGTGGGCTACGTCTCCTTCAGCTTTTGTCATTTTGACTTGGCTCTTTGGGATTATGGCAAAGTTTATTTTACAAGTTCCACACTTAACTCCAAATGTTACTGAACTAAACCAATGGGCTTAAAATACCATCTATATCCCTATCATGGTTGTAAGCTCCCTTAGACTTGATTCCTTCAATAGGTGCTTTGAGCTGCCTTGAGCTTCTTGATAGCACTAACTCCTTTAGAATTATTTAACTATCATTGGCACCTCACCTACTATCTCCACCACATATCAGACACCAAAAATAGACTGATCATTTGCTGAAAGTGAGCACTGCATCCCCAAACTAGGCCTTCCTCCACGGTTGGCACTGGGCTGCCTAAAACTTCCTTGTAGAATCATGGCCTTTAGAAGTATTCAAAAGCTTCTCGAAATCCCTGCAATGGATTTAGAATGCTCATTACAGTTAGGAATGACTATTGGTTCCTTGAGAATGAGTACTAATAGCTCCTTCAACTGCCTCCAACTTGTGGTGGCCCTGAGCTCCAAAATATTCCTAGATGAAAATATCTATTGATATGACTTCTTCAGCTTCTTTGGACTATTCCACTAGCTTCAGAAGGCTCCAATTAGCCTAGCTAGCCTCTTGTTTCACCTTCTCTGGTCAGAAACTACTCCTGGAATGTCTTTATTCAATATCCCCTAGAGATACTCCACCAAACTTGGTGAACTGGCACCTAACTCCAGATAAACATAGCATATCTACCTTTCTTATCTGCTCCACCAAGCTAAACCATCAAAGGTAGCCATTAGAATAAATATTGGGCGGATATGTGGCGGTATAACCCCAACAGCTACAGCTAATTCTCTGTAGAGCTTGCGGTCATATTAACATGCAATCGCATGTGAATGCATTGGAAATAGTGGTTAAGTCGGCATCAGGATTCATGTGAACAGCTTATGGGGACCACCAGCGGCTAAGACTACTAGCTATCCTAACCCCCAATTCATGAACCGTTGTAAAAAAAATATGCAATGTAACCATTACATGTGTTAAGAAACAACATTGGGCAGAGTTGGTAGAGCATTGTCCTGTCTTACTGGAGGTCATGGGTTCGATTCTATCAGACCTATACAAATTTTGCATAACCATCCCAGGGCCACATCGTAGCCTCCGGGCTTGCCACATCTCGACACCTGATTGGTACCCAAAGGGGAACATTGAAAGGAATATTCCTTGTAGTATACTTTTTTTAATGTTTCCAACAACCAAATTAATCTTGGTCAAATGTCCAAAAATTGCAGTTTACTGGACTTTTCAAATTGCAATAACTCCTTCATACGGTGTTGGTTTTTTGAACCATTTGTGGCGCCAGAATCAGGAAGAAAAGATCTATCTAGTAACTTAGGTTTGAAACTCTTCCAAAAACTTTTAAATTTTAGCTATCACTTAGGTCATTGATCAATATCTTATCACTCCTCCCCATTAGGAATATTTTGGACCCCAAGAGGATGATATACTAATTTGTACATTACACGAGAGTACAACACCCTCTTCTTTTCAGCCTCCATACAATTTCCTTGCATGGCTAGTGCCTTTGAACCAAAAATCGAAGGTAGTCGACACTTCCCTTCTTGGATGCACTTTTCCTCCAGTTAAGAACTGTATTCCTTGAACTCATTCAAAATTTCTATTGAGAAGTTTAAAAAAGGTAGCTGAAGATCACATCCTTTATCATTGGCCCAAGGTGGCTCAAATAAACGTGATATTAGAGCATAACTTCATGCATACTTAACTAAGATTTGCATATGTTTCAATTAAAGTTTGTTTTACTGTGTCAATAAGTCAAACCACATCTTACCAAGCCACTTCTATGGCGAGTTTTGCTGCTACAAATCTTCTTCTGACGTCTTGTCAAAAACAAAATCATTTAAGAAACAAATTGACAACCTAAATTCACATCATGTGAATAATCATCATGTCTCTTATATCTTGGGGTAAAAATGTTCGACTAAATCACAAGCTGACAAAAACATGCCTTCTTCAAACAACTGACTCTCTAAGCCAAGCAAGTACAAAAAATAATTTGACGATTCTTTTTCAACGTAGAAAGAATTCCACCTCTTGTGAAACACTTCATAATCATCTCCCTTTTTCAATCCTGCAGATAAAATCAACTTTTCCAAGTTGATATAATATTTCATGCATGTTTAAACAAAGCAATCAACCATGAAGTCAATTACACATACATGTTCAAACATAATGAAATCATCAACATTCCTTTGTTCATACATGCCATTCTCATGCATGTATTCCATTCTTCAACTTTCTGTCAAGCACAATCATAAGTACAAGATCCTCAATCATATGTAAATATACTTACAAAGCTGAAATGGACATAATTTTTCTGCAATAAAGTGATTCTCATACTCAACATTTTCATTTACCTTCTTGGTAAAACCCTGCAACTTTCATTCCATTGGCAAATAAATGTATCAAATCAAAAGACATGCAACTTTAATTTGATAATAACACTAACCATTTCATACCAATCGACATCAAAGGCGCTTCCTTTAACTACCCATCGGAATCAATATATGAATCATCCTGAAACAAATCAATTATGGAAATTTTCTTTCCACTTTTTCCATTCTCTTTTTCCACCTTCTTCAAATTTCATGGGTGCATTGTTGGATTCAAAATCCAACACTTTTCAACAATATTTCCTTGCTTATGGGAATAAGTGCAACACATGTTCATCCTCTTTACAACATTATTTTCCTTGCCCAATGGACCTTTGGCTTCCTGCCTCCTCTTCTTCAAAATTTTCCTGTATGTGGTCATTTTCTTCCAACATCTAGAAACACTATGGTTAACCAAACCACAAAAGGAACATGCACTTTTTTTCCAATTCTTATGTGGAAATTTACCATGCTTAACGTAATCAAAATAAATGTGATTGAAATCAGATTTATACCTTTTTCTTTCACCTTTGTTGCCTTCATGGGAAGGCGAACTGAATGAAGAAGTGGATCCCTTCAGAACACCATCAATCTCTTCAATGATTTTAGAGCTTTCAAAACTCCCTTGTTCAAGTGCATGCTTATGAACACCTTCTCCTTCAAAATTATGTTTCAAATAATTGCATTCCCCATGAGTAAAATATTTACAAACTTGAGGTAGAGAACCTAAAATTAAACTCCTTCCAGGAACTGTTTCAATTGCCTTCATCGTAGCTTTGGAAAATTCTCGATAAGATTATCGATAGCCAAGACCCAAATACTTAGGCCTTTCCTCAACCATTATGTTCTCAACAATTCCTTTTGCATGTTTTCCAAATCCTTTTCCTTCATAGCCCATTTTTGACATCAACTTGGACCCTATACGTCTTGTATGTTTTTCGAAAGAACCAACATAAACATTCTTATAGGAAATTGAAGACATACTAGGATTGTTTACCTCTTCTTCAAAATGATGCTTGACTAAGGCTTCTTTGGCAACAAGGAGTTTTGTCTCCATCTCATGCATCCATTCTAGGTTCATATTTTCAATATGAAGTTGGCTCTCCATTTCTTGCAGCTTGTCAAAAAGTGACTACTTCTCTTCCTTCATGGAATTCAATTTCTCTTGAAGTTGTGTGCTCTTCCTTTCATCTTCACACATTTGTTTCACCATATCCATCATGATGAACAACTCATGCTTCATGTATTCATCAAAGAATCTTGTGAAGGAGGAGGATTTTAGAAACTCACTTGTAGAAGTTGTCATTATAAAAATGAATAAAATAACTTCAACAAAATTCACAAATATTTTCAAAATCTATTGACAAAACTTTTGAACTAAATGGTTGTAGAGTCAAACTCTTATTCAAGCAACGTTTTGCAAATAGACCCTCTTGTGATTCAAGGGTTGCCTTGAGGTCCTTTGGGTAAGGATAATGCCTTCAACCCTTCTTCCTTCTTTTCCTCCCTTGGACTTAGCTATCAGTAGCTTTTCCTTCACCTCCACAAATTCAAGCAATAGTAAATTTACAAACAGTCAAACAATCAAATTATTTGTACTGTTTAAATAGCTTTGAATTCAAGCAAGAAAATTGTTGCTCTGTCAATCAAGCAACCATCTCTGGTACTACCTGATCTGAAATGGGGGTTTGATAACTCGTTCTGCTTACAAGAAATTCCCACTCAGTTAAACAATTAAATGATCTAGCTTATATATTACATTTACGGAATTAAATACTTGAAACAGGTGTACATCATTTTTTTATTGTTTAAGTGCTTTAAGTTCATTTGTTTTTGTTGATATTAAACACATATAATGCAGCAAATAAACATATACACATAACAACAAATATAATCTAGCAGTTCACCTTAATATCATGGGCTACATCTCCTTAAGCTTTTGTCACTTTTACTTGGCTCTTTGGGATTATGGCAAAGTTTATTTTGCAAGTTCCACATTTAAATCCAAAGATTACTGAACTGAACCAATGGGCTTAGAATACCATCTGTATCCCTGTCATGGCTATCATCACTTTGCGAACAGATCTAAGCTCCCTTAGAATTGATTCCTTCAATGGGTGCTATGAGCTACCCTGAGCTTCTTGATGGCACTAACTCATTTAGAATTCCTTAACTGTCACTGGAACCTCACCTACTATCTCTAGTACATATCACACACTAAAAATAGACTGATCATTTGCTCAAAATGATCATTGCATCCCCAACCTAGGCCTTCCTCCACGGTTGGCACTGGGTTGCTGAAACTTCCCTATAGAATCTCGGCCTTTAGAAGTATTCAAATGCTTCTACAAATCCCCACAGTGGATTTAAAATGCTCATTACAGTCAAGAATGACTATTGGTTCACTGAGAAGGAGTACCGATAGCTCCTTCAACTACCTTCAACTCTTGGTGGCCCTCAGCTCCAAAATCTTACTGGATGAAAATCTCTATGAATATGATTTCTTCAGCTTCTCTGGACTGTTCCATTGGCTTCAAAAGGCTCCAATTAGCCTATCTAGCCTTTTGTTTCACTTTCTCTGGTCAAAAATTGCTC
The DNA here is from genome assembly GCA_031772625.1 of Pinus tabuliformis. Classification (NCBI taxonomy): domain Eukaryota; kingdom Viridiplantae; phylum Streptophyta; class Pinopsida; order Pinales; family Pinaceae; genus Pinus; species Pinus tabuliformis. The sequence goes on from CM062811.1 coordinate 809,862,683, forward strand.
TTGGAGTGTATTTATTTAATATTCCCTAGAGATACTCCACCAAACTTGGTGAACTGGCACCTAACTCTAGATAAAAATAGAATATCCTCCTTTTTCTATCCACTCTACCAAGATAAATCATTGGAGGTAGCCGTTACAATAAATATTGGGCACATATGTGGTGGTATAACGCCGGCAACTAGGGCTAATTCTCCATAGAGATGGCGGTCGTATTAACATGCAACCGCATGTGAATGCATTGCAAACGGTAGTTAAGTTGACATCACGATTCATGTGAACGGTTTATGGGGACTGCCAATAGGTAAAACTGTTGGCAGTCCTAACCCCCAATTCACAAATTGTTGCAAAAAAAATATGCAATGTAACCATTACATGTTAAGAAACAATGTCGAGCGGAGTTGGTAGAGCACTGTCCCATTTTGCCGGAGGTTGCAGGTTCAATTTCGTCAGACCTATACATATTTTGCATAACCACTCTAGGGCCACGTGGTGGGCTCTGAGCTTGCCACCTGTTGGCACCTAATTGGTCCCTAAAAGGGAACATTTTAGGGAATATTCCTTGGAATATACTCTTTTTAATTTTTCCAATAACCAAATTAATCTTGGTCAAATGTCCAAAAATTGCAGTTTACTGGACTTTTCAAATTGCGATAACTCTTTCATACAGTGAGAGCTTTCTGAACCATTCACGGAGTTGGAATCAAGAAGATGAGATCTATCTGGTCGCTCAGGTTTGAAACCCTTTTGAACACTTCGAAATTTTAGCTATCACTTAGGTCACTGATCAATATCTGATCATTGTTATATACGCATTGGGGCATTTCAATACAGGAATAACATGAGTGGGTTGTGGGATTATAGCACAAAAATGGTAAAAATTAATTTTATGACTGTAAGTTTTTAAATTTAACCTTTTTCCGATGCTATCGTGTAGTATATGGATAAGTTTTCCTTATATATATAGTGTACCATTATCTTTATTAATATAAAAAGTAACCCTATAATGGTGCAACACTTTTTATTAATCACTCGGGCATTAAGTTGAATTAACGACACTCGTGTGTATACTATAACAAGTGCACCGCTATTTTTAATTCAAAAACCCCACAACGGCATGTCATATTATTTATGCACCAAGGAATTCATATACAGGTTAATCATTGTGGCGTCATGAGGGCATAGCACCATACTAGGAAAAATGAAGTTTATGACCAAATTTTTTTAAAATTTAACACTTTTCTGGTGCTCTCAAGTAGTATAAGCGTTGGTCTGCTTTATGCACTTAGCGCACTGTTATGTTTTTATTTTTCTAAAAGATTAACTCTTTCATAGTGCACTATATGTTATTATGAATTGTTGTGTATAATTGTATAATGCATCGGTGTATTACTGTATTATAGACGCATTATTAAAAAACATCCGCCCTATGGAATTATGGTCTATTTTTATAGGGCCTTCCACAAAAACCTCCACTAGAGGGTCTTTTCCTTTTAGTGTTATAATATGTCAGGTGTTGATGTTACATATGTTTTTCGAACTAACCTTCTTGATATTTTGGATGCAATGGTTGTTGGCCTAGGAAAATAATATTGACTGCAAAAATTCTAAAGGGTGAGTTTAAATTTTATAATTATAGTCCTAATAAAATGACTAGTAATGGATTAATGTTTCTAGCCTCAATCAAGAGGTTGATTGTAATTAATGTTGATGGTTTTGGTAGAGGAATTCTTGTGAGAAATGTCTGCTTTCATAAGCCAATGAATTCTCTAAACTATGATTTTAATTAACATATGTTAGTATATGTTGTTTCTATGACTAAGTGGATAGTACTAGGACAATTATGTGGGTTGGCTTAGTCCATGCAGATATCAAGATGAAAACCATGAAAATGGCTAAAAGAAGGTTCTCTTTATCCCGACTCTAATTAAATGTGAAAAATCATGTTCATTATCATGATGATGTCTCTCTTGCTTGTCAAGAATCATTCTTTTCGAAGAATGATCCTATAAATTTAACTAATGCAAACGTAAATGGATGGATGGTATGACATAATAAGTTGTGTAATGAGATTATTGATTGAAAGAGGAATCGATCAGGAAAGGAGAGCCCTAGATGATTGATGATTTTAACATAATAATAATATTCATCTTATATGTTTATCTTGTATGATGTGACTAACAAGGAAATTTTGATTTCCATCCACTATGGCGTAACAAAAAGGAGCTATTGAGGACACCTGGTAAATGGACTTTGTTAAATACATGTGTGTTAATATGTTAGAAACCATTCAATGGAGAATACAAGAGGTATACTTCAAATTATTACAATTCGTTTATGATGAATCTCATGAGAGATATTATTCCATGTATAAGGAAACATGGGAATGGATTAGTTCAGGTGAATGAAACTAGTTATAGGATGAACAACCTATAACTTGAAGTTATCAAAGTGCACAAAAAAGGAAGCAATAAATTATAAAAGGGCCACTGAAAAATGATCGATGTAATGGAATATATATATCCATTGAGTTGCTAAGGAAAGTGACTATATATGTGAATTGTAGTTGAATAAAGATATGTACATAAAGATCAAAATAACTTGTGCTTGGGTTTAAATCATGTTCCCTTTTATTTTTCGTTGATGGAACATGAAGGAAAATGTTCCTCTAAGGGATTTTTGGATTGTGACATCACATACAAGTTTATTCTTCCTTATAAAAATTCTAATAATTCCCTGCAGTTATGTAATTATAAATTAAAAAGTCCTAAGAAAGGAAATGGATTTTAGAGCTTGAGAAAGGGAGATTACTTGAGAATGTCAAATTGATTTAAATATCAATCATGGGTAAAATTAGATGTTTTAATGGACCTGACTAAATAAAGGGTATTCCCATGTTCCTATTGAGAAAATATTACAAGAAAGAAAAGTAAAAAATTAATGGAGAGCATGGGTTGTGTTATCCACGGAGTTGGTCTATGTAGGCCACTCAAAAGAGATAAAACCATAATGGTTGGGAACGAGGAGTAACACTCATTCAATCAGAAAAAATGACAAAAAAAAGAGGAGGACTCCTAGGGAAGGCAAGAAAGGAAGCCAAGGAGGCTCCTATTGAAAATTAAAAGGGAGTCCAAGAAGCACTTGTTGAAAAGGGAAAAAGAGGCCAAAGGGTATGTGGAAGAAAACATGATTCATACACACAAGAAGAAGACTTTGGGTATGAAAAGGAATATATTAGAGGATGAGAGGCTCCTAGTAACATTTCTTCCATTAAGAAGGGGGAAGAGTCAACACAGGGGGAAATAATCCAAGAAATTCCTCTGGAAGAGTAAGGAAATAGAAAGACGAAACTCAGTAGAGAGGGAGAACTCAGGCTGAAATAGACCATGTGGTGGAGCCAAAAGGGTTTTCTAGTGAAGGATAAAGAGCAGTGGAATGTCAAGTACTGGTGAAGCCACCAAGAGTGGATGTCTTAGACTAAAGAAGCCATTGGGAAGTTTGTTGATTGTTGAAGCTACCAGTCAAGAGATAAGAATACTCAATACTTGGGGTGGCTAAGAGAAGACGAGGTGTGTCCCTAGGCTAGGTACATTTGTTCTTGCACTTTCAAAAGAAATCCATAACAAGGGTGATATTATACTCCCGTGGTAGTTTTTCCATCTAAAGAACCCTCCCATGTTGAACTCTTATCCTCCTATGGTTTCTTTAGGACTAAAAAAACCACCTAATGTGCCTTGCCTTTGCAACCAATAGAAAGCTTGTGGTATGAATAACCTACTAATTTATCAATAGACTATCACTAAAGAACCTTTCCATATCCACATACTAAGGTACCCACTAAGTTATCAGTGGTTTTTCCTGTTGTTGAACCTTCCTATTTTATGATGAAGATATCCTCCTGGAGTAGATATGTGAATTCTCTGTATTTATAACTAACCCCTACATTGAATATAATTGAGTAAAGGTCAGATGATATGATAGTGGGAAATGTTGTTGAGAACAATAGGGGGAACTGTGTCCCTATGCATTTGATTACATGAAATTTGGCTGGAAAGGTGGGATTACCTTGGGAGGTCTTGTTTCAACTAGAAGCATTATCTTTATTTCATTGAGCATTCCTCCTTAATTTGTGGAATCTTTCTCGGGGGTGACCACTACATGTAACTATGGTTGTAGCTTGTCTGTGATTGGTTGGAGAGTTAGAGTCCTATTCTCAGTTGCTAGATCTATTATAAGATAAGTGCACTCATACATTTTGTTATTTTGGCTATTATCATGTTTTTTATTGCATCAGAATATTGTTATGAGAACTGATGCTTCCTTCAATAAATGATGAATGTCAATGATTTTTGTAAATATATTATTGAATGGTTCATCTCTTATGGATACTCTCAACTGGAAACAACTTAAGACAACTAAAGCATGAAGATATGTAAATATTTGTTAATGAAAAATTACTCACACTAACCTCTTGGTATGTTTGGTCATTGTGTTAATAACTAGCACATGTTAACAATAAGGAATGTGGAATTCCTGTGTAGAAATTTCCTTGAATATATTCCTTCATAAGTGGTTTATTCTTGTAATTAACTTAAATATTTGGATTGGTCGATTTGACCTAAGTATGGAGAGATATATAACCGTCGTTAATTAATTGAACGACTTCATGAAAATGATGAGACCATTGGACCTTGGTTTACAAATTGTAAGCTCGGGAGGATTATAAAATTATATATATATATATATATATATATATATATATATATATATATATATATATATATATATATATATATATATATATATATATATATATATATATATATATATATATATATGTATGTATGTATATATGTATATACGTATACATATATACATACATATATACATACATACATACATACATATATATATATATATATATATATATATATATATATATATATATATATAGACACATGCAGGTCATAAGCCAAGGGGCTTATAAACCCATATATATGATAGGCCAAATGTTTGTCACAAGCCCTAAAATTTTATCAAAACCACCAGAGAGAAGATGTGGGATTGGTCTATTGAAAACCCTTCGAGTTCAAGCATCATGCGTATTTATGCACAAATTCTTAGAGTGTATAGGTTGAGTCTCAATACACTAAGGGTTTGTGCACAAAGTAATTATAAGCCACGTGCAATAAAACCACCATGATCAAGATTTGAGGTGTGCAGAAAAGCCCAATATTTATAAATTTCCTATGCAGAGGGGATGAAATAAGATGGCCCAAAGAAGCCCTAAGGGTCGAATATCACATATCAACTGATTGAGTGTTGTGTCCAAGCACTTAAACACACGAAATTTGTGTCATCGATGAGAAATTTTCATTATCGTCAAATGAACTTGGAACTTTCCCATATATTTTTTGGTACCCAAAATGTTTCAATGGAAGGTTCAACAAGTCCCACTAGGATTTGGATGTCGTGACAACATGGCATGGTGGGCTTCACCATATGTGCATATGTCTACCAAGTTGAAAAATCCCCAATTCGCATATAATGTAAAAAGCGTGAATGATAGGGTTAAAGACTTATGTGGGTCCTAGGCTACATGGAATATGTGGCATGGGATGACATCTCTTTAACATTTAGGACTGGTGACGTCACCTCATACCCCACTCTCCCCATATTTTGGATGGAGCACATGGTAGAACCCACCAGGATTTAAGTCCTCAGGTGATGTTGAGTGTGGCCCCATTTCACTGGGACAAGCACTATATGTGGCATAAATGATTTAGCTATAAGGAAAATGGGTTCTAAAGTTCCAATATTAAGCATATACCTATATCACCATGTAATCCTAGGAGGATTGTCCCATGTAGTTTCTATGGGGAGCGGGATGGGAATTCATCTGGGATTATATGCAACAAAGTGATGTGACCATGAAGGTCCTACACACACACACACATAAGCACACACACACACACACACACACACATATAATGTTTAGTTGCAGGGAACTTAAAAATGAGTTTATATGTGACTTGGTACTAGCAAGTTTATAGCTACCACTTGGCGTGACATGGTATGTAATTTAACATCCGCGTGGGTGCCACATGGAAGGTTTAGCTAATATGGCTCAATATAATTAGCCTATACTTTAATTTTCCATTTATTTCAATATGTCAATCTGATTGAGATGAATTTGGTCTCATTGGAAAAGTTTCAACAAGGAAAACACAATGGATTTATTCATTTTAAGTTTTAAGGAATTAATTTTTTTTGAAAATTTAAACACTGTTCCCATAATGTGACAATGGGAGTCAGGTCAGCTTAGTAATTTCCTCCTAACCTTAGTCAGGGTCAGGGTTAGTAGGAGTACATTACATTATCCTTTTCTACATGTGCACTTCTGACATATCTATTAGTGTTGCAACCTACTTTCTTATATGGTTTTTAATGGATTACTTTTTCACCCTGTGATTTTTCATTTTCAATTCCATAAACAAAAGATCCTTAATGATTCCTCGTGTTTATATGTGAATGAAATACATCTTCCTATTTTTATGCAACCTCTTCCCCCATGAATAATTTTTCATGAGTTGGAACATCTCATGGGAGGCATGTTAGTTTGACCCATAAAACCCACACATATCCTACACAAGGTTGCATGTCTTATTATGGTTTTCCCAATCAATATGGTAGCACATAGCATTTCCAATGTTACTAAATGTGTCCCCATTCCATCATTGAAGGGGAAAATATGGAAATCTAATTCTAGTAGGAAACATTTATGGAGCATCATTTTATTCTTTGAAAAATTGACTCCATAAATTTATATACAAACCCTAGATTATATATATAATTTATGTTGTGGGGACATTAAAAATGAGTTTATATGTGACCTAGTACTAACAAGTTTGTAGCTACCACTTAGCATGACATCGCATGTGATTTGACATCCATGTGGGCGCCACATGGAAGTTTAAGATAATATGGCTCAATATTATTAGCATATACTTTAATTCATCATTTATTTCAATATGTAAGTCTAATTGAGATGAATTTGGTCTCATTGGAAAAGTTTCAACCAGGAAAACACAATGGAGTTATCCATTTTATGATTTAAGGAAGTCAAAAAATATCGAAAATTTAAACACCATTCCCATAATGCGATAGTGGGAGTCGGTTTAGCTTAGTAATTTCCTCCTTACCTTAGTCAGGGTCAAGGTTAGTAGTGGTACGTTACATCATGCTTTTCTACATGTGCGCTTCTGACATCTCTATTATTGTTGCAACCTACATTCTAATATGGTTTTTCATGGATTACCTTTTCACCCTCCGATTTTTTATTTACAAATCTATAAACCAAAGATCCTTGATGATTCCTGGTGTTTATATGGGAATGAAATACATCTTCCTCTGCTGATGAAACCTCTTCCCGCATGACTAAATTTTCTTGAGTTGGAACATCTAATGTGAGGCATGTCATTTTGCCCATAGAATGCACACATATCCTACAGAAGATTGCATACATTCTTATGGTTTTACCAATCAATATGGTAGCCTATATCATTTCCAATGTTGCTAAGGTGTCCCCATTCTATTAGTGAAGGGGAAAATATGGAAATTTAACCCAAGTAGGAAAAAATTATCGGGCATTATTTTCTTCCTTGAAAAATGGACTCTACCAATTTAGATACAAATCCTAGGTCCCCATAAAATATGGCCCATTTTGGAAAATTAGATTTTAAAATACTTTCTTTTCATACAGTAAAGAAAAAAATTCCCTCCCACAGAAGGAAAAATAAACCTTTCCTTCAATCATATGTGTCTACTTTTATTCCACTAAAACGTTCAAAGAGTGTAGTGATTGCCTTAAGCACATAAATTTTGAAATCAAGGCTCTCTTTGCTAACCTAAGTTCCACTACACAGGATTAATCAACATGAGCCACAATTTTTGGCAATGATCCAATTTCTTCAAATATCAAACCAACTTGGCGCGTTGGAAGCTTAGACTATTAAAAGCTAGTTATTGAAAGCATCAATATCAAGATCAATCGGAGGTGGAGGGTCAAGCCTCCAAAACCTGAGAAAATCAATAAAGTAGCTACAATTTCCTCAATTATTTTCCTAATCGCTCTTCACTAAGACAAAAAGATAAAACACAACATTTTCAAAAAAGTTTTTCTTCAAAAATTTAATAATTTTTCTATTATTTTCATAACCATCTAAAAATCATAATAATATTTAGTATAAAAAAAATAACTTTCTCAATATATAGAAACATTCCAAAAATCAAAATACAAAAAATCCTATTCTCTATCTTCACTTCTTAAAAAATTATTTCCTTCCCATCTTTGTCCAAATCTTCTCACTTCTCCTAAATCTTCCCTCTATACCGCTTTTCTATCAACTTATTAGTTTCTTGCAAAATAATTATGAGAATGCTAAATATAAAATAAAATGTTCTCCCTCCTATAAAACTTTAATAAACCATGCATGAACTTTAATCCATGAATTTCAATTTTCAGTATATTATATAATCCTATATCTTGCTAATGGAATCATACTTTAAATGAAATGAAATTTCCTCCATTAATAAAATATAGTTAAATTTTAACGAAAAAAATAAAAAAACCAAATGAAAATTAAATTACAATTATACTATTTCTTCTTCTTTTTTAATAAAATATAATTAAATTCTAAAGTAAAAAATAAAAAAATCAAATAAAAATTAAATTACAGTTATACTTTTCGCACTAATTGTAAATTAATTATTTATAATATTATTTTAATAACTATCATAATTATTTATAATATTATTTTAATAACTATCATAATTATTTATAATATTATTTTAATAACTATCATATTTCATAATGTTAGTAATTTAAAAATGTGTGTAGAATAGGAACCAATAATAATTATTAATAATTTCGTCCAACAATGCAAAATAGTATATTAATCAGTTAAATAGAACATTTAGCAATCTTACTAATTAAGCTACAACAACTTAAGTTGAGGTAAATATCATGAAAAGACAATTACAAATGATTTAAGCTAATATTTAATATATAAAAAGTGCAAAGTATAAAACTATCCCAATATTTATAGTTTTTAATATGATTCTCAAACTTACTTCACTCTTCTGCATTTTATCATTTTTACCATTACAATATGTTAAAATTATAACTATGTATATTAACTAGTATAGCCACATTTAATGGGGTTTATATAAGCCACATTTTTCATTTGTATCTATCAATTATTAATAATTATATAATAATAAAAATAATATTAAAAAAACTATAATAACAAAATTAATAATATTATCATTATAATAATTAATAATTAATAAAAAAATAATTATAATCATTTTAAAATAATAATAATTATTATCAAATAGTTATTACTATTTACAATATTAATTATTATTATGCAATATTATTACTATTATTATTATTTGATATCAATTATTGATTATAATTATTATTAAATAATTAAATAATAATAAATAATTTTAATTCAATGATATTAAATAACAAACCATTTAATAATTTAATTAAATAATAAAAGAAACAATAATATTGTAACTAAAAATATTAATTAATAAATAATTTAATCAAATATTAGTAAAAATCAATGAATAGTTATTTATATTTAAAAGTAAGCATAATAATTTGTCACGATGTCATGTTGAACAATGGTTGACCATAATTGATGTAGCACAACCACAACCACATTAATAAATGTCATTAATATACGCTGAAGGCATATATCAATCACATGCACAACTAAATTAGTAAATGTGATTGATATAGGCTCAAGGTGTTAAATTATTATATCATTATTATGATTATTATTTGAATTGAGGCTGCTGTGATCCATAATATTTGAAAGAATAATTTCGACATAAATCACATGTAGACATACATTTGTCTACATGTGATTTACGCCGAAGTTATTATTTCAAATGATTATTATTAATAATAATATTACTAATTAATACTACTACTATTATTAATTAATATTATTAATTTTCTTAATTCATATTATTATTATTCTGTCACAATGCCACATTCGACCATGGTTGTCCATGATTAATATTATAAACCTTTTGAATAATATTATATCCTAGGTATATGAACCCTTAGATTGATAAACCCAAGGGATTAACTATAAAGCCCCAAGGTACTATAAAGCCAAAGAAATAATATTAAACCTAATGAATGAATATTATAAACCAAAGGTATATAAACCCTAGGATAAATATTATAAACCTATGGGAATAATAAGTAAAAAGGATTAAAACTATAAACCCAAGGGAATAATATTAAACTAAATGTATAAATAGTATAAAACCAAGGTATATAAACCCTAAGATAAATATTATAAACCCTAAATGATCTAAATGATTTGGACTTATCAGGGAGTGATCGAGAGGATCCATAAAATGCTAAAAGTTCCAAAAAATGCTCAAAATTAAAAGTTGTTGGATGTTTTTGAAACTAGCTTCATTGCATAGATTTCGTCGTTCTGAATCTAACTTATCATTGGGCCGCAAAAGTGGCTTAATAATGAGTCCTCTGCCATATATATTTATGAGGTAATGTTTTTGTATTTAACGCACAAGAAATCCCTCTCTATTAAAGACCAGGCCTAGAGAGGTAGGCTAGAAGATAGTCAAACTCCATTATCAATGTGCTAGTATCTTTTTCTCTTATGTGGTTTATTATTGATGTTTATTTTGCTGCAATTTTCCTTTCAAGTTTCCTATGATAGTTAATTTGAGCTCTTTTTAATGGTGGTTTTTAATTACATGCATACACTTATAAAAAGTTAATAAAACACTATCATTTTCGATCAAGATTTCAGATAAATCGATATGAGAGTAGTTATTGATAGTATGGTTTAAGTGTCCATGAGAAACAGGAGAAAATTGAGAGATGGTGAAGGAGAACTTGTTGAAGGATATCCAGAAGTTGCCTCAAGTACAAGGAAAACTTGAGGAGAAGAGATGGTTGAGAAAGGAATAGGTGATCCTCCTTTCGGATCTAAAGTATAGTTTGTGGATTATTTCATGACCTTGTGAGCCATGGTTGAGGAAGTGTACCATGAATTCAAAAAGGTGAAAAATGAAGATAAGCCTTAATATGGGGAAGTTGAAGCTTCACATTCTGAAAAGCGTAAAGATAAAGGATCATCTGATTGAGGTAAAAACGTAGAAATTGGTGATGATAAGAAAAATCTTATTTCTTCTCTTTTTGGTGGTCAACCTGAATCATCTTCTCTAAAACCTGTCCTTAAATTGGATTTGAAATTTGACTTATCCATGTATAGTGGTGAAATCAATGCTAAGAAACTTGAAACTGGATTAGACTGATGGAGGTGTAGTGTGCAATAGATTTCTGATGATGTGGTCAAGATTTGATTAACTTCGCTTCATCTAGAAGGCACCACACTCATCTAGAGGCAGAGTAAGTTACATAATGGGGCTCAATAGATTGATAATATTTTTTCATCATGGGGTGATTTTGTTTCTACACTTAGAAATCAATTGTACCCATTGGCATATAAGGAAAAATATTTAGTAGAATGGAAAAGCCTTAAAGTTAAGAAAGGACAATCAATGCAGGAATACAAAGATGAATTTTGCAAGAAGGAATTAATGCTTAATATTCCTATATGTACACAAGAAACTCTAATGAAATATATAGGGGTATTACCTATATATATTTATAATACTATATTCATGTTTAGTCGTACAAACCTGGATGAAGTGGTTATTCAATCAACTTACATTGAGGCACAAGAAACTAGAGTTGGTGTATCATCAGAATCAATGTCCAAAAAAGAGGGAAAAGGAAACGGAAAATTCAAGAGGAAAAATTCCATTCAATGGAAGAGGAATAACTCTCTTGCAACAATTGCAAGAATTAAGGGCATGATGAAGAAGGTTTCTGGCAACTACACCCTGACAAGCGACCAAAGTTGTTTAAAGGAAATAAGGGTAAGAAAAATGTTGTAGCAATAATAGTGGCTACATATTAGGGTTCAGAATCAGGTGATGCGGCTTAAATTGTCATAGGTTTGGGAGTAAAACTAATGATGGTAATGATTCTGATAGTTCATGTCATATGGAAAAAGGAAAATTATTTCATATAAGGGTCATTATGAAGCATATTAATATCAACACTTTTTTAGATAGAGGGTCTAAATCTAATCTAATTTATGAGGAAGTGGTTAAGTAGTTGGGATTAAAACTAAAAATCATCTTAGAACTTACACATTAAATGGGATGAGAAAAAATCATAAATTTCCAGTAAATAAGAAATGTACATTACAATTTGCAATCATGTCTCAATTTGTCGATGATGTCATATTAGATGTAGTGCGACTAGATACATGTGGAATGGTCTTAGGTGGCCCTTATTTATATTATCAAAAGGTGATTTTCTACAAGGAAGAGAATCAATATGATTTCTTTAAAAGGGGAATTGAATATATTGTGCATTATCATCCTATAAGGCAACACAATCTTTTCAAATAGTGGAACAATTAAAGAGGGAAACTTATGCAAGTAAACTATGTTTGTACCATCAATGACACTTAAGCATAAAATAATTAAAGAAAATAAGAAAAACATCCTTAAGGAATACAAAATTGTATAACAAGTATCATTCCATAATAATTTTAGTTGTGTTCCAATTATGAAGAGTATGCAGGGTACAATTTCATTTATGTTAGTATGTTCAGTGTTGTTACTCAACTTGCCTTTTTTCAACAGTATGTGGGTTATAACAAAAAACATGTATGTAGTTATATATGTAAAATGGAACAATGTGCTTTGTAATTTTTATGGTCCATTGATGATTGTGTGGATGAGTAACATGAAAAGATTCAAAACAGCTTAGCCCAAAGATACCGGGTAAGTGTCGAGACATTGTCCTCACCTTTAGACATTTTAGACAACATTTTGGTTGTCTCAAAGGTCTTAGTGGGTAGGAATGATCTGAATTACTTGGAATGATCAAGGAGTGATATGAAGGATAAAAAAAAATGCCTGAAGTTCCAAAAAATGCTCAAAAATCAAAATTTCTATATGCTTTTGAAACACACTTCATTGTTTAAATTTCATTATTCTAAATCTAACACAACTTGAATGTAAAAAATCCTACTTCATATGAAGAAGTTATGCAAAGTCAAAGTTGAGGTCCAAGCAGGGAAAAAAGTCAAAGGTCAACTGGTTGAAGAATTTTTATATTTATCTCTTACGATTTTTGAAATTTTTAATAAAACTGCCTCCCCATTGATGACCAGGCCCAAAGAGATACACTTGAAGATAGACGACCTATGTTATCAATGTGTTGGTGTCCTTTTCTTTTGTGTGGTTTATTATTGTTGTTTATTTTGCTGCAATTTTCATTTCAATTTTCCTATGACAGTTAATTTAATCTATTTTTAAAGATTTTTTTAATTATATGCATACACTTTTAAAAATTTAATAAACTAGTATCATTTTCAATTGGGATTTCAGATCGCCAAAATAAACATGGTTGACCAATGTTCACCACGATTTGTTTTCATATTGATATAATATTTGTCACAATTCGAAGTTGGACCATGGTTGAACATGTTTGATTTTCATATTGAGACATCCTTTGTCACAATATGACGTTCTACAATGATTGACCATGGTAGGTTTTCTTATTGAGCCAATCTATGTTACAATGCGAAGTTGGACCATGGTTGACCATGGATGACCATGGTTGTCACAATGTGATGTTGGACCAAGAGACAATCTTTGTCACAATGTGACCATGGTTGACCATGATTAACCATGGTTGATAATGGTTGATTTTTATATTGAGACAATTTTATCACAATGTGACATTAGAACATGGTTAACCATCGTTGATTTCCTTATTGAGACAATCCTTATCACAGTGTGACATTGGACCATGATTTATTTTAATCTCAAGGCAATCTTTGTCACAGTACGACAGTGAACCATGGTTGACCACAATTGATTTTTATAGGGAGAAAATCCTATGATAAACCCTCAGATAATTATTATAAACCAAGGTATAAAATACCTATACTAAATATTATAAACACTAAAATAAACATGGTTGACCATGGTTGATTTACATTTTAAAACAATATTTATCATAATATGACATTGAACCATGGTTCACCCTTGGGTTTATCATAACTTAGGGTTTTATAATTAATCCCTTGGATTTATCAATCTAAGGATTAATCCCTTGGGTTTAGTATTATTCCTTTGGGTTTATATTCCCTTGGGTTTATAATATCGTTCCCGCGGGTATATTAACATAAGGGTTCATATTCCTATGGTATGATATTATTCATACAGTTTATAATATCAATCCCTTGGGCATATTAATCTATAGGTTCATATTCCTAGGTTATAATATTATTCATAGGGTTTATGATACTAATCCATTAGGTTGAATATAAATCATGATCATCCAAGGGTTTATATGCCTTGGATTTATAATATTAGTCCCTTGGGTTTAATATTATCTTCTTGGATTTATAATTCCTTGGAATTTTATTATTAACCCATTGGGTTTATTATTCCCCTAGGTTTATAATATAAATTCATTGGATGTATTAATCTAAGAGTTCGTATTACTAGGGTATAATATTATTCATATGGTTTGTAATATAATCCTAAGATTTAATATTGATTAGGTTTATATTCATGGTCAACCGTGGTCAACCATCTTTATTTTAAGGTTTATAATATTCATATAAAGGTTTATATTATAAAACCCCAAGGTATTGTAAACCAAAGGAAATAATATTAAACCCAATTATAAACCCAAAGTATATAGACTAAAAGATAAATATTATAAACACAAGGGAATAATAATCCTAATGGATTAATACTAAAAGCCAAGGGATTATAGGCCCAAGGGAATAATAGTAAACCCAAGGTATATTAGCCATAAAATAAATATTATATACACTACAATAAAAATGGTTGGCGATGGTTGACCACAAATGATTTTCATATTGACAAAATCATTATCACCATGAGAAGTAGGTTTATGTTTGTCCTTGTTTGATTTTCATATTGAGGTAACCTTTGTCACAATGTGATGTTGGACATTGATTGACCATGTTATATTTTCTATTGGGACATTATTTGTCACAATACGACGTTGGACCATGGTTGACGATGGATGACCATGGTTGTCACAATGTGATGTTGGATGAAGAGACAATATTTGTCACAATGTGACCATGGTTGACCATCATTGAGCATGGTTGATTTTCGTATTGATATAATCTTTTTCACAATGTGACGTTGGAACATGGTTGACCATGGTTGATTTTCATATTGAGACA
The DNA here is from genome assembly GCA_031772625.1 of Pinus tabuliformis. NCBI lineage: Eukaryota > Viridiplantae > Streptophyta > Pinopsida > Pinales > Pinaceae > Pinus > Pinus tabuliformis. The sequence goes on from CM062811.1 coordinate 809,878,054, forward strand.
ATCCTTGTCATAATGCAACATTGGACAATCGTTAACCACGGTTGAGCGTGACATATTTTCATATTGAGAGAATCTTTGTCACAATGTAACATTGGACCATGGTTAACCATGGCTGGCCATGATTGATTTTCATACTAAGAAAATCCTATGATAAACCCTCATATAAGTATTATAAACCAAGTTATATAAGCCTTACGATAAATATTATAAATGGTAAAATAAACATGGTTGACCATGGTTATTTTACATATTGAGGCAATCTTTGTGTAAATACGATATTGAACTATAGTTCACCCTTGGTTTTATAATATAAATCCCTTGGGTTCATCAATTTAAGGGTTAATCTGTTTGGTTTAATATTAGTCCCTTGGGTTTTTAGTATTAATCCCTTGGGTTTTAGTATTAATCCCTTGGGTTTATTATTCCCTTAGGTCAATAATATCAATCCCTTAGGTATATTAATCTAAGCGTTCATATTGTTAGGGTATAATATTATTCATAGAGTGTGTAATCTCAATCCCTTGGGTATATTAATGTAAGAGTTCGTATTCCTAGGGTATAATATTATTCATATGGTTTATAATATTAACCCCTTAGGTTCACTATAAATCATGGTCCACAAAGGGTTTATATACCTTGTATGTATAATATCAGTTCCCTGTGTTTTATATTATTCCCTTGGGTTTCAGTATTGACCATTTGGTCCCTTAGGCTTATAATATCAATCCCTAGGGTATATTAATCTAAGGGTTCATATGCCTAGGGCATAATAGTATTCATAGGGTTTATAATATTAATCTTAGCATTTAATATCCATTGGGTCTATAATCATGGTCAACCATACTTATTTTATAGTTTTAATATTTATCTTAGGGTTTATATACCCTGGGTTTATAATATTAATTCTTTGAGTTTAATATTATTTCTTTGGTTTTATAATCCCTTGGGTTCAATATTCTCTCATCTGAAAGGAAAAATGTCTCATACACCATCTATTATCTAATTATCCCAGAGACAAAAAAAATTCTATACACCAATTTAATATTTCATTAATTCTTACCCTTAAAATTAAATTATTACTATTATTAAACAATATATACTTTCGTTGCTTGTGAATATTGATTATCTTACATTTTATATAATAAATACTTAAATGCCCCGCTCAAAATAAAACGAAGTTAGATTTCGGGACAATTTTTAAGTAATTAATACCATTAATATATTTTGAAGGTCCTGCATTATGGAGAATCCTCTATCATTGAAATGCGATTTGAATATTGAATCTCTACCTGAATAAATACTTAAATTGTTCCAAAACAATTAATTTCTTTCATACACTTTAAAGGTTCTGAATTATGAAATATCTTTGAAAAATTTAATGGATAAATTATTTAATGACATAGAGACTTAATTTTTTTTATTAAACATAAACACCATTTCACATGTAGCAAAAAAACATCTCAACCTTTTTGTGAGGAAACTAACTCACGAACATCAACTCATATCTTCCCAATCTAACAACCAAGAAAGACATGATAATTCCAGCTGGTCATCTAATGGATATGATCATTTTATAGAAACTAAGTTGGAAAATCATATTCAATTATAAAAACCTTAAAAAAAATTCATTCCGTCATAGTGGCCTCTAATGTGCTCAACTAATAATTAATAGAAATAAAATAAATAAGTATTAATAATTTAATTTTTTTTCTTTTCTGTTAAGTTATCTTAAATTAGCAGCCTGGAGTATGCCGTAAAACTACTTCTGCTTGGCTAAGAGCTCGTCTTCCTCGGATGTAAGGAAACAGGTTAATGGCCCAAGACCCAGAGGCATCTGGCAGGAGTGAAAGCCTGCTCCCTTACGGACCACCAGCGGGTTATTACAGTTGGCGTGGTTTTCCTTGATAACGGTGATGAGTCAAACCAATATTCGTGGATAGCAGCCAGAAATGGTTGTGCTCACTATTGGTTTGACACCTGAGTTTGATAGGTTTTGCCACCTTCGGGAAAGTGATATTAAATTAGAAATGGATAGAAACACCTTCGAAAACAAAAATGATGAAGCACGAGGTCACGGTCGATGAAAGAGATCTTTAAATATTATTCGATTCAGACAGATGACATGGAACAAAGACGGTTGAGTGTTTTACAAATAAGCATTGTTTTATCGACAAAATTATGCACATGAGGACAGCCGTAAATATTAAAAAATTCATAAAAGAGCTAGTTAATTAATACCATATTCCCCCATTCCATTATAAAAGCATGAATAATAATAAAAAATAAAACAAATAAGTATTAATAATTTAAATTGTTTCCTTCCCTATTAAGTTATCATAAATTAGAAATGGAAAGAAACACTTTAAAAAAAAATATGAAGCAAGAGGTCAATGGTCGATGAAAGATATCTCTAAATATTTTTCGATTCACTCAGCTCTCGTGGAACAAAGAAGGTTGAGTGTTTTACAAATAAGCATTGTTTTATCGACAAAATTACGCACATAGGACAACCATAAATATTTAAAAAATCATAAAATAGTGAGTTAAATACTAGCATATTCCCACATTCCATTATAAAATCATGAATAAACATGTTCATGTCTCCTTAAAATCTATATCGCTTTGCATAAACATATCCTAAGGCATATCCATGTGATAGACGTGAGTTCATTGTCAAATAAAAAGACACATACCTTTAAAGAAGATATAATAACAACATTCGTTCAGTAGTGGCACAAACAAAGCTTCAAATCTAAAGTATGTGATAGTTTTATGTACACTAATCCCATCATACATGAATGAAATGGGATAACCAAATTTTAGGGAGGAAATCTAATCTCACGTGAGTTAATCCTTATACCTATTAATTCATAGAATGTATAGTTGCATTGGAATAATACAGATGCATCTATTACTTGGAAAAAAGAATGGGGGAGATTTAAAGGATTGAAGGTAAGCCTAAATTGGAGTTTTAAATTCCTTTAACACTAGAATAAGTAGTTCAACCACCAACGGTCGTAGATTACACTTACGTGAACTCCGAGAGGAAACTCGAGTAAACAAATAAAAAAAATGAGAGATAAAGGTTTTGACTAAAACCTACAATGTGAAACGCAAGAGGAAAATCAAATGAATGATGAGACTTGAGAGATAAAGGTTTGGACTAAAACCTACGATGTGAGATGGAAGAGGAAAATCAAGTGAGAGATGAGACACAAACTAACGGGCTAATAAATAATAAGCTTGCATAAATAGTAACCTTACAGAATAACGAAGGATATCGCTTATACCCCACAACACATGGGAGATTGCTTCTCTATTTCTTGAAGCCAACTTTCCCACACATATCATTTATGTATATTAGAAGATGAGATACATGATATGATAACAAGGATAGGGAAAATGATAGAGCTGAAGGAACACCACGAGAAAAAACTCAATAGACATACATAAAATATGTTGTTAACATCCATATAGAAAGTTATAACTGCAAAAAGATTCATAATACAAATATGTCTCTCCGTGAACCTCACTATGGGTTGCTTGTACCTTATTAAAAGAGAAATACAACAGAGTAATTCACAAAATAGATATGCCATTCAAAACTAGCCATTATCCTCGTTAATCTCATATATATATATATATATATATATATATATTCGGTAACTTGCAAGGAGCTTTGTAAACAACTTTGCAAACATACCCGATGAAGTTAGCTGCCGAAGATTGTCGTGTCTGTCAACTATGTGCAATAAATTTGGCACGCTCAATGGAACCGCTAGGCCCTTTTTAGTCTGGATGATACTACATGGGGTTTTCACATTGCATAATATGTTTCTCACATCACTCTCGAAGATGGTTTTGGCAACCAAGAGTACCAATTCATGATTCACATTCATCATTTTTCTACTGAATTCCTTTACCAAAGAGGGATAATTCACACCAACTAACAGAGGAACACAACTTGAAACGCACGTTGAATAGAAATGCCCACAAAGAGCCGAAGAAGTTGAAAATAATCAACCAATCACAATTTTTTCTTTCCAGTTTGCATAATAATCTTGATCAACTAATTAATGGAATTGTCATGAAGAGCTTCTTCCATTACTGTCATGCACCAAATTGAGGTTACAAAATAGTTTTGGGAAAGGCTCTCTCTCGTATCGAAATACACAAAGCCCCCTTCTTGCATGGCGAATGTCTAGAATAATTTTCACGATTGCCGATCTCGTATCGAATTCTGCGACTTCTAAGGCTTTGCCCCCTACTTTGACAGCGAACAACCATAGATGGTGGAGCGATATGGAAAAACATGATATGAATTGTAATAGGCTTTGCCTATGGTATGCTTGCACTGATCGGATCGCAGACACAGGTCGACACTGTCTAATCACATAATTTTCACGATCGCGGATCTGCTGTCGATTTCTGCAACTTGCAACGCTTCGCCCCCTACTTTCGCAAGGAACAACCAGAGAAGGTGGACACTATTGGCAATGATAATGTGATCCAAACACGATGGTCCAATTCAATTCCATCGGCCACGTTCCTGGTCACCATCGAACCGATTCATTTTCACTATGTAACGCACCCTCAAAAGCACAGCGGTTCAACGCGGCTTCATCCATGTGAGGTCGGAATAGTCGAGGCTTTCTATTTCAACTTAAGTGGATGAAGATTGCTTGACTTTTTACCTCAATGAAATAAGAGTTAATTTCCTAGGAATATGCTTCTGTATTAGAGCTTATATACCACTAGTGCTTGCTTTAAGTGGGCAGGTATGCTTTTTATTCCATGACGGTTCATCAGCTTGGTCTCCCAATGATTAATCAACTATCTCCCAACGCTTCATCAATGTTTTGTATTTATGCTCTCAGTCTCCCAAGTTTCTCAACCCTTCCGGCACCCATGTCGAGGTGCACCTGGACCCACTCATCATCGTCCATTCGCATGACCACTGACAGACGACATGAATTACTCCTAGATAGTTATGGATAACTATCCAACTCTCCCTAATTATTTTTTTCAATTTCCTTCGTTCTATCTTAAATTATGTGATGAAGGTCTGAGATCGGGTTCTTTAGTTGTTATAGACGTGATTCAGTTTATGCTTGAACCCTTCACCCAGTCGTAGTGGTTTCCTTGAAGAACAAGTTCATTCGCTCGAAAGTATAAGACATCTTAGGTTGGCTTTTGTTCAGAATACAGGTTTCTGATACCTACTTTCTTCCTTCCACATTTAACTCCATGGTTTTGTTTTCTTTAGAAGCATATTAGATGTGTCCATGACCTTGGATAAATTTAATTACGGTTAAGGTTCCATATCTCGAATATTTGTGCTTGTTTATGTTGTATACAAATACCGTATGCTCCTGTTCCCATCACCGCGGGACCTCAATTTCTCTCCCACTATTTTCCACGAGTTTCCCCTATTGACCCCCAATTCGAATCACTTCAGGTACCCTCCCATGGATTTTTATCGATTTGTTGAGTCATTATTCAGTTCTCCTCAGAGACCGTCGTTGAACGCCTGGACAATGCTATAGTCCCCATCTGTGACTGCCTTAGATTTTTGCAACACTAATCCAAAGCCTTAGGGTTTACAGTGCGGTAATAAATAAGTTTTTCTATTTATTTTATTAGTATCTTTTTTAAAGAAAAAATTTGTTTAAATTTTGGTGGTAAGTAATCGCTGCTAAATATGTTATTAATTTGAGTATGAGTTATTTTCAAAGATTTTATTTTTGAATGGTTTTCCTGCAAAGCATAATAACAAAAAAATAATACACAAATATATGAGAAGCATGCATGAATATTGCAATGATTTCCCTAATTATGATATAAAATATGCGCGCAATTTATGTACATGACATTATAGTATGCAAAGGATGCAATAAAAGCTTCAAATTATGATCCAATCAAATGTTTGAAAAACATATTTTTTAGATATTGAAAATAAATATTTATTTCCAAAAGTAAACATTATAAGTTGCATCGATCAATGTTAAACTAATAAAAATTAATGGAAAGATCAATTAATACATTGCTAAAATCCTACTTTGCTATGACTAATAAACTAACAAAACTGCATTAGTCAATGGGACTAATATATGTCAATAGGCATATATCAACCAAGTTAATAATTATTAGGTTTATGGTAGGCATTTAACCTGATAGTATAAACATTTAAACCATATGTTATAAACTTTAATGCACAGAAACCCTATATATTAAACGCTCAATATTATAAACCCTAATATTAAACTCAATGTTATAAACCCAAACGATATAAACCATAGCACAAACACATTATTAAATGTGGTTGATAACATCAATCAACCTATATCAAGCACATGCACCACCACATCAGTAAATATGGTTGAATAATTTTGTAATTTTGCATTACAACATTGGAGAAATTGCAATGTAACATAACATTACCACAATGTTTGTCACATTGTGATGTTGGATAGGTTTATGTACAATTATGATGTCACAGCATGTTCAATTATTAATATTAATCAATAATTTCATAGGAAATCAAGTTTGACTGAAGTTTAAGAGTGTTGACTCACAAACATAGTAAAACATAATCCAACATAGTCAACCACATTGGTAAATATGGTTGACTAAACCTTAATACTATAAACCCTAGGTTATATACCCTATATATTAAATTCATAATATTATAAACCCTAATGTTAAACCCAATATTATAAACCCCAATATTAGAAATCCTAATATTATAAACCAAATGATATAAACCAAAATGTTAAAAATCCTAGCACAATCACAGTAGTAAATTTTGTTGATATACCTAGACCATCACATATCAATTACATGCAAAACTACATTAGTAAATGTAGTTGAATAATTTGTTAATGTTGCATTATGAAATTGAAGAAATTGTAATGGAATGTAATATTCCAACAATGTTTGTCACATTGTGACACTGGATAGATTTATGTGCCATTTTGATGTCACAACATGTTTGATTATTAATATTAATCAATAATATTGACACGCATTTAATTTTGACCAAAGTTTAAGAGTGTTGAGTTGTAATCATAGTCAACCAAATATAGTCAGCCACATTAGTAAATATGGTTGACTAATTTTGAAATGTGGCATTACGACATTCACAAAATTTGATCACTGTCAACTATTAATGTTATATTCAATCACATAACAATAATAATATACTCAAACTTAATGTTAATATTAATATTAGTATTATTCTAAGTAAACTTATTAATATTAACATTATTATTAAACAGTTGTTAATATTCATTGTGACTAATCAAGGATGACCTTAGTTAACTGTGGTTGACAAGTTTGATTGTAGTTAACCACGGTTGACTATAGTTGAATATCAACAAGTGACATTGAAAAAGGACAACCATGAATTAATTTTGAATTTTGTTAAAAATGGTAAACATAAGGTCGACCTAGTTTGATCATGGTCAACTATTTAAACATGGACTATAAAGGTTAACTTTATTTGACAATGTTAAACTAATGTGGTTGACTATTGTTTGACTATTAATATTAATTAATAATATTAATAGGTGATTCTATTTGACTGAAGTTGAAGAGTGTTAAGTGTCAAACATAGTCAACCACATTAGTAAATGTGGTAGATTAATTTTGTAATATAGAACTGAGAAATTCGATAAATTGAAATGTAATATAACATTGCAACAATGTTTGTCACAAAGTGACAATATAACATTACAACAATATTTGTCACAATGCAATAAAAGTTACCACATTGCAACACTTGTCGCATTGTGGCATTTGTCATATTTCCTTAAAAAGTTCACCATGGATGAACATGGTTTGACTAATTTGACCATGATTGACCATAGTTTTTTTATGATGGATTATTGTTGTCTTTATTGATAATGGAAGGCTATAATTGATAATGTTTTACCATGGTGACATAGGCTAACCATATTTGACCATCGGAACAATGGTTGGTGGTGTTGAGCATGAGTTTACCATGGTTTTTAAAATTTTATTTTTGTGATTATGGTTAACCAAATAAGACCATGATTGGCCATGGTTGACCAAAGTTGGTCGTGACTCAACATGACTCACCATGGTTGACATATGTCAACCATGCAAAATACAGTTGAGTGTGGTTTACCATGGTAACCATAATTAACTATGGTCAATCATAGTCAACCATGGTATTCATAGTTAATGATGGTTGACCATGACTCCACTATGATTCACAATGTGTGACTTTTAGTAAACATTGTTGATTGTGTTTTCATCATGGATAATGATTGTTTGACTATAGTTGAACATGATTGAATATAGTTGTCATTGTTAACTATGTCTCACTATGGAATGGCATTGACTATTGTTAAAATTCATAAACATAGGGTTCACCAAGTTTAATTATGGTCAACTATTATATATTATATAATATTTTAATATATAAGAAAATTACTATATAAATCATTTTTCATATTGGTGTTTCTAATATTGGAGTTAATATTAGGATTTACAATATTGAGTTTAGAATATTAAGGTTTATTATTTTAGGGCCTATAATATTATGATTTAATATATAGGGTATATAATATAAGGGTTTAATATTGTAGTTTACCAAATCCTAATATTAAAAAACCTATATTATAAAATCAATATTATATACACATAATATTAAACCCTAATATTGTAAACCCTATATTTGAAACCCTCATATATTAATCTCTAATATATAAAATGGTCAACTATGTTATACTTTAAGCTTATGTGGCCTTTTTTTGGAAAATTATGATTCGAATCATCCACAGTATTATGTACATCTTGTTGACTTTTCGAATTCCAAAGGGGACCCATCTTCACGACAAAAAGTGAGTGACTCATTGAAAGAAGAGTTAAATGACCAAAAACTCAAACAAATACCTAACAAGTGAACAAAAATAATAAAAACCCGACTAATTCTTAAAATATATATATTAAAACTAAACCTAAATAAAACTAAACGTAAACTAATAAACGTACATATAAAATAAATAATAATTAATTATAAACAATTAATATATTTTAACTAATTATAAGTAATTAATATTTTATCTGTTGAAATAGATAAATCATAATTAATTTTATTTATAAATTAATTTTTAAATTTGAATTATTTGAAATTACTATACATAAATAATAATAAATAATTTATTTATTTTTGATAATATTGTTTTATGAAAATTGTTTGAAAACTAATTCACTTAATTAATAATAATGATAAATTTTGAGCATGGTTGACTATGTTGAACATAGGTTGACCATGATTTTTAATGGTTGATTATGGTAAATATGATTGACCGCATATGATCATGATTGACAATGGTTGGGTTATGTTGCCCATAATTCAACACAACTTGCCATTTTTGACTTAGGTCAACCATGCTGAATATAGTCAGTGATGGTTTGCAATGGTTTACCATGGTGACCATAGTTAAATATGGTAAATCATAGTCAAGTATGTGACCATAGTTAAATATGGTAAATCATAGTCAAGTGATGCCTATGCTTTCTCTATGGTTAATAATTATTTGACTATAGTTGAACATTGTTTTCCATGTTCACCTTATAAAAGTTGACTATGTTTAACTATATCATCAAATTGATTGTTGTTAAAGATGGTAAAAATAAAATTGACCTAATCTAATTATAATAAACTATTATATATTGTATAATATTAAAATATATAAACAAAATATTATATACAATATTATTATAATATTATATATGAAATTGACCTAGTCTAATTATAATAAACTATTATATATTATATAATATTAGAATATATAAAAATATATTATATACCATATCATTATAATATTATATATGATTTATATTATAATATAGCCCAATATTATCTATTATTAGATGAAGGCTTTCTATTTCAATTTCAGGTTGATGAAGATTGGTTGATGTTTTAGATCAACTATAAAGATTTAATATCTTCCGAATATTATGTATTATTAACTGAAGGCTTTCTAGAAGAAAATGGATTGAAGTTCTACATCAAGTATAAAGATTTAATGTCCTCAAAATATGCTTGGTCTTAGACCTTACCTATGACTAGGCTTTGTGTTAAGTGGTCACGCATGGTTTGTATTCCGTGACGCTTCATCAACTCTGTCTCCCAACGCTTCATCAACTGTCTCCCAACAGTTCATCAACGATTTGTATTAATGATCTCTGTCTCTCAGGGTTCTCATCCCTTCCAGCACCCAAACCGAGGTGCAGTGGGAACCACTCATCACCATCCATCGGCATGACCATTGATCAATGATACGAATTATTCCTAGCTGGTTATGGGTCAGGGTAACTACCCAACTTTCCCTGTTTTCCTAGCTGGTCATGGGTAACAACCCAACTCTCCCTGCTTTTTTTAATTCCCTTTGTTTTATGTTAAATTACGTGTTGAAGGTCTCAGATCAAGTCGTATACTTATTGTAGGCATATTTCGATTTATTCTTGAACTCTTCACCTGGTCATAGCGATTTCCTTAGAGAAAATTTTCATTTGTTTGAATGTATAACACATCTTATGTTCGCTTTTGTTTCAAATACAAGCTCCTTGATACCTACTTTCTTCCTTCGAAATTTAACTCGAGGTTTTGGTCTTCTTTAAAAGCATACTAGATGTGTCCACGACCTTGGATAATTTTAATTACTGTTAAAGTTCCATATCTCAGATATTCGAGTTTGTTAATGTGAGATGTAAACAGAGATTGTGTGTTCCTGTTCCCGTCACCGCGCGGCCTGAATTTCTCTCCCACTATTTTCGACTATCTTACCCTAACCACCCCCAATTCAGGTCCCAAGGAATTTTATCGATTTTCTGAGCCATTGTTTAGTTCTCCTCGGAGACTGCCCTTGAACACCTGGACCATGCTACAGTCCCCATCTGTGACTTCCCTAGATTTGTGCAACACTAATCCAGAGCATTATAGTTTACAGTTGTGTAATAAATAAGTCTTCCCATGTATTTTGGATATCGGTGAAATTCCTTTTGCAAGGAAGGATGTCTGCCATTGGGTTTTTGATGTATCTTCCATCTTTACTTTTGGATAATTTTAATTACTGTTAAAGTTCCATATCTCAGATATTCGAGTTTGTTTATGTGAGATGTAAACAGAGATTGTGTGTTCCTGTTCCCGTCACCGCGCGGCCTGAATTTCTCTCCCACTATTTTCGACTATCTTACCCTAACGACCCCCAATTCAGGTCCCAAGGAATTTTATCGATTTTCTGAGCCATTGTTTAGTTCTCCTCGGAGACTGCCCTTGAACACCTGGACCATGCTACAGTCCCCATCTGTGACTTCCCTAGATTTGTGCAACACTAATCGAGAGCATTATAGTTTACAGTTGTGTAATAAATAAGTCTTCCCATGTATTTTGGATATCGGTGAAATTCCTTTTGCAAGGAAGGATGTCTGCCATTGGGTTTTTGATGTATCTTCCATCTTTACTTTTGTTACATTAAATTTGTCAAAGTTTGGTCCTTCATTATTTGATATTGTTATACAGTTTTTGCAAGGTTAGCAGTATACTGATACTCATACAGATGTGATTTATTTTAATATTATGACATTCTTGTGCTATCCTATAATTCAAAAGTGCTCATTAAAGAAATTTTGAAACAAACCTCGTAGATTTGAACAGCTCTTAGATAAATGATTTTTATTTTCTTCGCTTTCAGTGGGTTTAATTGAAGCATATTCTATTTTTCTAAATACGTTTTTCCTCATGTATCACCAATATCTAACTGTTGCCTACCCCAATTATACGATGATTTCGCATCTCTATTTTAGAATTTCGATCAATTGGTTCTTCGGCTCTGAAAATAGTTTTACTAGAGTTATGATAGTTTATCTATTTTAATTTTTTTATTTTTTCAATTTATATCATGAGATTTTATATATTTTATAGTGAAGGCAGTTTTACTATAAATTGATAAACAATTTATGATTCACATAATCATAAATCCATTGATTTTTTTTAAGAAATGATTGTGAGGAAAAATGTAAGGTAACAACTCAAAAGTGTTCTTCAAAAAACATTGATCTCTTAAATTCAGAGAATCTTCTCCTGTAGTAACCCTGTATTTTTATTAAATACATATTTAATAAAAAAAATATTAGGGGATGAATTAATCTCATTGTGCATAGCTATTCAATGTAATATATTATTACAAAATAGATAATGATTTTTTTATTTTTTTTGTTTTTTTTATAAATCGACATAACTAATATAACTTGAAAATCATAGAGAAAAGAGAAAAATAATCGGACATATCATCAATCTGCGATGGTAATCATATAATGGTTAACATTGAAACTTTAAAGAGTGTGAATAAGTTTTAGTTTATTCATTTATCAAAGATCTATATTTTTATGACATTTTAAATTTAAACATGTGAAACTCCCATAAAGTTAAGGACTTGTAATAAAAGATGTCATGAGAAATAAAATTTTGATAAGTACAATACACTTCTTTGGTACAAAGATAAATAATGGTTCCTACAGGTCATGAATTTTATTTTATTTGTAAAATCACATAACCACTCTTTTGTCGACGCGTTTCGAACCAACCAGTGTGGTTCATCGTCAAGACAAGTTGATTAATATATAATTCTTGGCAATACATATTTAATTAATTAATATATTTTTAATTAATTAAGGTATTTTAAAGTCTATAATGATAAAATATTTTCATACTTTAGTATTATTGATTATAGCAATAATATTATCATAATATAATAATTATTGTATAGGGTTATTATAATAATAAAACATATAAACATTTAATACACTAAAAATATAGTAAAAGAATAAGTTTAAAGTATATGTATATGCAATTTTTCTTTGTTATTTATGGGTAATTTGAAGAAAAAATATATAATAATAAGGAAAGTTAGAGAAAAATATTAAATTAAGTTTTATTTATTGAAGGCAAAAATAATTTTTTATATTAATTAAAGACAATTATATTTTAAAAATGTTTATAAAAATTATAATATTAAAAAAATAATATCAATGTTATTGAAAAAAGTATATCAATAAAAGTACACATTTAGTATATTATTATAGTTTAATTTTTTATTTAATAATAATAATAATAATATAATTGTTAATGTTATAGAAAATTCAGGTACTATGTTGACGTATGAGAATCTTATGATATATACATCATTTTGGAAATAATATAATGGTCAGTATTGAGTTATTTCTCAATTTGATATATATCAAAGTTAAACAGTTTCCAACAACACAATTTTTTTCTTTTTTCACTCATACTATGCTATGCCATGCCAATCTCTTGGTTATCGATGACTATTCATTGGGTATGTAATATAATCCATTGGGTTTATAATATATTTATTCCTTTGGTTTATTAATCCCTTGGGATTATTAATCGTAATGTGGCAAAGATTGTTTAAATATGAAAATTAATCATGATCAACCATGGGTCAATATCACATTTTGACAAGGATTGTCTCAATATGAAAATCAATGATCGTCAACAGTGGTCAAAAATGTTTATTTTAGGGTTTATATACCTTGGGTTTATAATATTAGTCCTTTGGGTTTAATGTTATTCCCTTTGGTTTAAAATCCCTAGGGGTTTTAGTATTAATCATTTTTGTTTTATATTATTCCCTTGGGTTTATAATGCCTTGGGGTTTTATTATTAATTTGTTGGGTTTATTATTATGACAACCGAAGGGTTTAATAGCATGGTCCAATGTCATATAGTGACAAATATTGTCTCAATATGAAAATCAACCATGGTCCAACATCACATTGTGGCAAAGATTATCTCAATATGAAAATCAATCATGGACAAGCATGGTCTAATTTTGCATTGTGAGCAAGATTGTGTCAATATGAAAATAAAGCATGGTTAACGATTGTCAACCATGTTTATTTTAGGGTTTATAATATTCATCTCATGATTTGTATACCTTGGCTTTATAATATTAAACCCTTGCATTTAATATTATTCCTTTAGGTTTATAATCGCTTGGGTTTTTAGTATTAATCCTTTACATTTATTATTGCCTTGGGTTTATTAATCTAATGGTTCATATTCATAAGGTATAATAGTATTAATAGGGTTTATAATATGAATCGTAGCGTTCAATATAAATCTCTTAGGTTTATGCTCATGGTCAACCATGATCAATCATGTTCAACATTGCCTAAACATTGTTGATGTTGGTCAATTATGGCCAACCATGTTTAACCATGTGAACAATGGTCCAATGTCAAATTGTGACAAAGATTGTCTAAATATGAAAAAACAACCATGGTCGAACGCCATATTGTGATAAAGATGAATTAATTAATACGAAAATGAACTAATTCATTAAATTTTTTATTAAAAAAAATGAAATAATTATTATTATTATTACTATTGTTATTATTATTATTATTTATCAATATCTTGTATGACAGATACAAATGAAGCTTTCGACTTATATCAACCACATTAATATTTTTAATATGATTGTACTAAGTTTACAAAAGATTTTTTGGCGAAGATCACATGAAATATCATTTGTCGACGCGTTTCGAACCAACCAGTGTGATTCATCGTCAGGACAAGTTGAAGAAACAGATCCAGCTTAGCAAGTTAAATAGACAGAGCAGAGCCTCCAACGGCTATGGAGGAGTCTCTGCATCTTTTAAGAAAAGCTAGATCTGTCTTCAACCTTGAAACCTGCAAGCGTGCCCGTTCAAAATTATGGACCTTGGTTACGATGGCTTTTCCGTGTAGGGATTCAATAGCAGAGTTCAGGCTTCTGTGATCCATATCAAGTTTACAAAAGATTTTTCGGCGAAGATCACATGAAACATCATTTGTCGACGCGTTTCGAACCAACCAGTGTGGTTCATCGTTAGGACAAGTTGAAGAAACAGATCCAGCTTAGCAAGTTAAATAGACAGAGGAGAGCCTCCAACGGCTATGGAGGAGTCTCTGCATCTTTTAAGAAAAGCTAGATCTGTCCTCAACCTTGAAACCTGCAAGCATGCCCGTTCAAAATAATGGACCTTGGTTACGATGATTGTACTAATTTAATTTTGAATAAAAATTCAAAATAAAAATCTCTAAATTTCCACAAAATATGATCAATATTCATCCCACAACTGTAAATAATAGATACAATTTCCACCATTTAAATCAACCTAAATTAACACTTTATTAAAGCCGTATTAATTTGTTACTATGATTATTAAATAGAAAACATCAAATGTGAATCTAGGTGATATGCTTTCTTTCGTAAAATATATTATAATATTAATAAATAAAATTAAAATATATTCAAATTTAAAAATTGGACAATTATGAATACAAATATTGATAGATCAAGTAATACCATAGTGGGTTGATAAATTTTTCAATTATAAGGTAATTAAGTAGAGTAGCAATATTTGGTTGAAAATTTACTAATTAAATAGTGGGACAAAAACATGTTATTTTTCTAACCATGAAAAGCGGTTTTTAACGGTATATGGTAGTTGAATTAATTGTGATTATGATTATTATCATTTTTATAAAATTAGAGTTTTTAAATGTTTTCGAATTTTTACATGTCGCTCAATGCTTAATCTATTCCAAAAAAATCAACATCACTTAAATTAAACGATTTACATTCGCCAATATAAAAATATAGATCTTATATGAAAAATAATTATACAAGTATAATTATATTAAAAATATTAATGTAGTTAATATAAATCAAAAATCTCAGTTGTATTTATCACACACAAGGTATTAATAAATAATAATAATTAATTATTCTATTTTTTAATAAAAAAATAAATAACAAATTAATTTGTTTTTATATTAATTAATTCATATTTGTTAGCATGTGATGTTCATGGATGACCATTATTGTCATAATGTGATGTTGGACCAAGAGATAATGTGATCATGATTATCCATGGTTGATTTTCATATTTAGATAATCTTTGTCACAATATGACCATGCTTGACCATGGTTGACTATGATTAACTAAGATTGACCATGGTTGATTTTCATATTGAGATAATCTTTGTCACAATGTGACATTGGATCATTATTGATGTGGTTAACCATAATTGACCATTGTCGACCATGTTTCATCAATATTGAACATGATTGACCATGTTGAACCATGATTAACCATGGCTGACCATGAGTATAAAACCAAGGGATTTATATTAAACCCTTCGATTAATATTATAAATCTTATGAATATTATTATACCCTAGGACTATGAACACGTAGATTAATAAACATAAGTTGATATTAAAAATCCAAGAGAGTAGTAAATGCAAGGAATTAATACTAAAAAACCAAGAGATTATAAACCCAATGGAATAATATTAAACCCAAGGGTTTAATATTATAAACCCTACTATACATATTATAAACCCTAAAATAAACATGGTTGACCATTGTTAACCATGATTTATTTCCATATTGACATAATCTTTCTCATAATGCAACGTTGGACCATGGTTGACCATGGTTGATTTTCATATTGAGACAATCTTTGTCACAATGCGATGTTGGACCCTGATTGACCATGGTTTATTTTCATACTAAAACAATATTTGTCACAATGTGACATTGGGACATGCTATTTCACAAAAATAAACCCACAAGATTATTTCTAAAATTCAAAGGCATTATAAACTCAACGGAATAAAATTAAACCCAAAGGATTGATACTAAAACCCCTTGGCATTATAAACCAAAGGGAATAATATTAAACCTAAGGTATTAATATTATAAACCTAAGCTACATAAACCCTAAACTAAACAATGTTGACTATCCTTAACCATCATTGATTTTCATATCGAGACAATCATTGTCAAAGTGTGATATTGGCTCATGGTTGATCATGATTGATTTTCATATTGAGACAATATTTGTCACAATATGATTAATAACCCCAGGGGATTAATAGACCTAATAAATAAATATATCATAAACCCAATGGATTATAGTATACACCTAATGAATGGTCATTGACAAGCAAGAGATTGGCATCACATAACATTCTATGAGTGAAACACCAAAAATTGTGTAGTTGGAAAATGTTTAACTTTAATATCATGTCAATATGAGAAATAACTCAATACTCACGATTATCTATATATCATAAAGTTCCCATACAAGATTATTTCTAAAATCCAAAGGCATTATAAACTCGAGGGAATAAAATTAAACCCAAAGGATTGATACTAAAACCCCTTGGCATTATAAACCAAAGGGAATAATATTAAACCTAAGGTATTAATATTATAAACCTAAGGTACATAAACCCTAAAATAAACATTGTTGACTATTGTTAACCATCATTAATTTTCATATTGAGACAATCATTGTCAAAATGTGATATTGGCTCATGGTTGATCATGATTGATTTTCATATTGAGACAATATTTGTGACAATATAATTAATAACCCCAGGTGATTAATAGACCTAATAAATAAATATATTATAAACCCAATGGATTATAGTATACACCTAATGAATGGTCATCGACAAGCTAGAGATTGGCATCACATAACATTCTGTGAGTGAAACACCAAAAATTGTGTAGTTGGAAAATGTTTAACTTTAATATCATGTCAATATGAAAAATAACTCAATACTCATGATTATCTATATATCATAAAGTTCTCATACATCAAAATCGTGTTTGACTTGTCTATAACATTAACAATTATATCATTGTTATTATTATTAAATTAATTATTAAACTATAATAACATGTTAAGTGTGTATTTTTGTTGACATACTTTTTTCAATAACATTAATATTAATTTTTTATTATTATCATTTTTTATAAATATTTTTTATATTTATTTATTCTTCTATAACTTTCTTTTTTCAATAACATTAATATTAATTTTTTATTATTATGATTTTTATAAACATTTTTATATTTATTTATTCTTCTCCAACTTTCTTTATTATTATATAAAAAAAATTCAAAAGTTACTAATAAATAACCAAACAAATTTCATTTTCATATACATATACTTTAAAATTATTCTTTTACTATATTTATAATGTATTAAAATTATTCTTTTACTATATTTATAATGTATTAGATGTTTATATATTTTATTATTATAAAAATAATTTATAATAATTATTATATTATGACAATATCATTAATATTATCTATAATAACTATTTTATCATTTATACTTTAAAATACCTTAATGAATTAAATTTTATTTCTCGTGCCATCTTTTATTACAAGTCATCTTTTATTACAAGTCTTTAACATTGCGGAAATTTTCACATATTTCAATTTAACATGTGAGAAAAATATAAAACTTTGATAAATTAATAAACTAAAATTTATTTACGATATTTGAAGTAAACATAACCACATATTTCTTACTGAACACTTTACCCATCCACAACAATGATCGAAAAATATGAATGAAGACTAATGGTTACAAATAATGATTGCAATGTTACTGTTATACGATTACCATCGTTGATTGAGGTTGTGGTCCAATATTTTACTCTTTTCTCTATGATTTTCAAGTTATATTGGATAGTTATGTACAATGGGATTACTGCATCCTATAATAATTTTTTTATTAAATGTGTATTTAATAAAAATACATGTTTACTTTTGAAGATGATTCTCTAAATTTAAGAAAGGAGGAAATTTCTTTCGAAGAACAATTTTGAGTTGTTATTTTACATTTTTCCTCAAAATTACTTTTTAGGAAACCAATACATTTATGATTATCTTAATAATAATTTGTTCATCTGTTTATAGTAAAATTATTTTCAATACAGAATATATAAAATTTAAATTAGGAGTTTTTTAGTTTGATTTTTTAGATGTTCCAGTGCCAAAATCTGGCGGAAATTTGAAGTGAAATTTTGATTTGTGTTATTTAAAATGGTTTTTTGATCGTATATATGAATTAAAAACCCTGAAAAATCCCTAGAGAGTTTTGACTGTGCAGGGGTTACCCATCAAGCTCATGATTTCAATAGATTCCTACTAAATTGTAGAGAAATTAGACTGGAAAAACTCTTAGAAAAAACTTTCAAAAAATATAACTAAAGACAGCTTGTAATCTTTATAATCAAAACTTCTTACAAATTTTAGATAACTCAATCCCTTTATATAAATTGAAATAATTAAAAAATAAAACAGTTAAACTACGAAAACTCTAATAAAACTATTTTTGAAACCAAAGAGCTAATTGATCGAAATTCTAAAATAGAGACGCAGAATCATCATATAGTTGGGGTAGGAAACTAGTTGATATTAGTGGTATATAAGGAAAAACATCTTTATAGAAATAGAATATGCTTCAATTAAACCCACTGAAAGCAATGAAAATGGAATCGCTTATCTAAGAGTCATTAAGATCTACCAGGCTTCCTTCAAAATTTCTTTAATGAGCACTTTTAAATTATAGGATAGCACAACAATATCATAATATATAAACTATATTATCTATATAACTCTCAATATACTTCCAAAATTTCCAAAAACAATATAAAAATATTAAATAATGAAGGACCAAATACCTCTAAAATTGCGATCATTTATTAGAAAACTAGACTTTGAAAAATTCAATATAACCAAAGTAAAGATGGCAGATACATCAAAACCAAGTGGTAGGAATCCTTCCTTGCAAAAATATACTTCACAGATGACCAAAATTAATGGAAATACTTATTTATTATAACAATGTAAAGCCTAATTTGATTTTTTATGATTTAGAGTGAGAGTGAAAGATTTTTACCACATCAGGAGAAAAGGCACTCTTCATTTTGATCTAGGGTTTGAAGCTGGTGACCATGGTGGGTCGTGGAGGAGGGAGTTCTGATCCCTCCTACAATCACATAATCCCCAACAAAAACAAGGAAATTGATCTGCATCACTTCAAGAAACCAACAGAGGGGATCACTGAGCACACTAACACAAGAAAAATTAAATCTCACGAACAAAGAGCAAATCATGAGGAAGATAGTAGGGAGAAGAGGAAAGAGGGCAGGAGTTAGAAAGTTGCACCTTTCAGGGAGACAGGGGGATGCAAACCCAAGTTAACCATCACTCCTCAAGTCGTTTTAAGTGACCCAGCGCTTCAGGTGCATAGAGATGACATGGTAGAACACGCCATCATATCCAAACCTTGGGTCCAAGGGTTTCTTCACGGTGGTGTTCATGAGCTCAAAAGATAAAGGCATAGTGTTTGAGGGAGGACCCTATGTTTACATTGTTTCAAGCCTGTACATGTGACCATGGGTGATGAAATTTGTCCCAGAGCGAGAAACATTCACTTCAGTACTGGTATGGATAAGACTTTACTCCCTTCCCTTAGATTAATGGCTGCGAGATTCTCTAAATGCTATTGGCAATAAACTAGGGCATTTTATAAAGATTTCAGATGCGACATTAAGAGGCAAATACACTTCCTTCGCTCGGATCTGTGTGGAAATGGACCTATCGGGGGCACTCCAAGATGAGATCATTATAGAAGTTTATGATGAGGAATGGGTGCAGGAGGTGGACTATGAACATGTCCCATTTCGGTGTCGCAAGTGCCATGAACATGGACACCTATATAGAGAATGCCCATTAAACATACTGGAAAGCAATAAAAAACCACCACAAGTAAAGATGCCGAGGGTTTCACTAAGGTGGGGGGTAAGGGGAAAGGAGGAAAGCGGCACCAAAAGAAAATCAACGAGAATGGGCAACTGAGCCATTATAGTTACAAAATCTTAGAAGAAGAAATTGGAAACAATGGGGAAAGCCAGAAATCAGAGACTAAGACCAGTAAGCAGGATAGGGATACTAGCATGGAGGACATAC
This sequence comes from Pinus tabuliformis, assembly GCA_031772625.1. Taxonomy (NCBI): domain Eukaryota; kingdom Viridiplantae; phylum Streptophyta; class Pinopsida; order Pinales; family Pinaceae; genus Pinus; species Pinus tabuliformis. The sequence goes on from CM062811.1 coordinate 809,898,942, forward strand.
CAAAGAATAGCCAACAACAGGATGATTTATTGAACATTGTGGAGCTCAGCAAGGACCATGATATGACCCCAAGTGAGGTGGAAAGGGAGGAGCATGAACTACATGAGATTCTTGAGAAGGAAAAATTGGATATAGAAAACTTTATGGAGTAGGGTATTACCAAAGGAGTTGACTCCCTACCAAAAGAGGAGTTTGATAGGGTTCAACAACTCTTCCTATGGAGATCCCAACCGAAGAGCTCTGGAGTCAAAAGAAACCATGTAAGCCAAGAAAATAGAGGGATGAAGACAATGGACGAAACACAGGGCACTCTTCCAAGCACCCAGGTAGGAAAAGAGGAAGGAAAACACAGAATGAGCTACTGACAGAATGTGGAAAACTCATGATCAACTCAGGTAAGATGAAAGATCTCACCAATTACTCTTTTACAAACCTTTCTTAATGAAGCTTACAACCTGGAATATTAGGGGCCTAGGAAGTAAAAGGAAACAAAGAAATCTCAGTAGCAGAATAAAAGAAGGAAAACCAAACATGGTTCTCATTCAGGGAACAAGATTATCGATGGATAAAATCAGATAAATATATAGCAAATGGTTGAGTAGGTATGAGTATCTAGATGTTAAGGCAAAAAACTGGGCATGTGGTATTCTTACTCTCTGGGATCCCCAAAAACTTGGAATATTGGACGCGGAAGTGTCCAAGAACTATCTTTCGCTAGTAATACAACCTGTGGGTGGTAAGGAGAGTTACATGATTACAAATGTCTATGGTCCTCAAAAAATAGAAGACAAACTCAAGCTTCTCACTTCCCTTGAGGAGCTAAGAGAGAGATATCCTGATATACCCTAGATTCTTGTAGGGGCTTTCAATATGATCAAATCTCTTACAGAGAAAAAAGGGGGCACCAGAACTCTAGGCAGAGACTCCATTGCCGTCCAGAACTTCATAAATAACATGATATTAGTGTATGCTAAAACAATAAATGGCATCTTCACCTGGAACAACAAGAGCGGAGGGGATTCTAAATTTGTTTCTAAACTAGACATAATCATGATCTCAGAGGACCTATTTCTCACAGGCCCTAACATGTCTACTCTAATCCTTCCTTTTGGATGCTTAGACCACTGGCCTATCCAACTTGAAGCCAATTTTATGGGCACACTGAGGAACATACCTTTTAGGTTTGAAAATGTCTGTCTTTCTCACCCTGACTTCACCAACAAAATTGATAAATGGTTGATGAAATATTTTCACTTTCAAGGCACCAAAATATTCATGCTATAACAAAGAATTAAACACATTAAAGGTAGACTCAAAGATTGGAACAAAAAATAGTTTGGTAAGGAAGCCAAAAAAGAGGTTGAACAGAAACTTTAGGGGATTAATCAGCTCATGATCACAGATGGCTTTAACAAGGAAAGGAAATCTCAAGCAAATACTCGAAGGAATGGGATGACAGATACAGGCAATAGGATATTTTCTGGAGATATAAATTGAGAGTACAGTGGATTAAGGAAAGGGAAACAAACACAAAGTTCTTTCACAAGTCAACTTTGAGTCACAGGTCAGACAACAGAATTCTAAAACTCAAATATTCTATAGAGAAAGAGCTCGTCACAAACAAAGAAATGGAATCTGTCCTAGTACAATACTTCGTTAGCATTGCAAAGGAGCCTCCCTTAGACAAGTGTCAGTTCATTAAAAAATTCACAAGGTACATTCCCAAGCTTGTCACAAGGGAAGACAATCATAATCCCAATAGGCCAGTATCCGAAGATGAGGTTAGTGAAGTTATCAACGAGATGAAAAATGGGAAAGCTCCTGGCCCGGATGGTTTCAATGTGGACTTTTTCAAAGCATGCTAAAAAAAAAAGTTAAACAAGATATCCTTGAGGTGGTGGAAGATCCAGATTGGTCCTGAAGGCTCTCAATATCTCTTTCATATCTTTGATTCCAAATCAGGAGAAAGCCATCACACCTGACAGATTTAGACCCATAACTTTATGTAATGTGGTGTACAAAATTATTTCAAAAGTGATTGCTAACAGACTCAAGCCCCTTTTTCCAACTCTCATCTCATAGGGGCAAACTGGTTATGTGGAAGGAAGATAGATTCTCAACAACATCATACAAGCTCATGAGATGGTACACTCCCTGAAAAGCAACAAGCAAGATGGAATGATCATACAGCTTGACCTAGCGAAAGCTTATGACAAGCTAAGCTGGTCATACATCAGCGCAATGTTGAAAGCCTACAGTTTTGACCACAATTGGATCAGATGGGTTATGGCCCTTGTAACCATGGCTAGTTACTCAATCCCACATAATGGCTCGCCCTCAAGAACCTTCGTGCCTTCTAGGAGACTAAGACAAGGAGATCCGCTCTCCCCCTTCCTCTTTGTGCTCTTGATGGAAGGGCTAGGCACAGTGATAAAAAGGGCAAGTGCTGAGGGAAGAATCAAGGGCTTGAAACTCACCATAGATTGAGCGACCTCAACTCGCCAACAATTTGTGTATGACACTATCTTGCAGGGCATTCCCACAGTCAACGAAGCCAAAGATTTAAAAAAATATTGAATGACTTTGATATGGACGCTGATACAGAGGGAAGCCTTGACAACTAAAAAGTTTTCTTTTTTAACAGTGACATTGCTATTCAGTGAAATCTTACCAGAATTCTAGGGTTCTAAAGGGATCAGTTACCCTCTAAGTACCTAGGAATGCCCCTTATAGACAAAACTCTAAGCAGGGGAGTGTGGGAGCCAGTCATTAACAAACTTTAGGATAGGGTTAGGAAATGGGCTTGCATATCTTTAAATTTAGCAGGGCGCCTTGTGCTCACAAAAGCTATCATGCAGGTCATGCCCATTTTCATAATGTTTTCTCTTCCTGTTCCTAAAGGAGTTTTACAAAAAAATAAGAACATTCAAAGAGATTTTATTTTGGGCAAAGGGGAAGAGAAAAAGAAGTGGGCTTAGGTAGCTTGGGATAAACTATGAAAACCTAAGGCCCATGGAGGTTTGGGGCTTCATGACCTCGAAACCCTTAGCAAAGTTTGGGGCGCAAAGCTTTGGTGGAGGTGGCTCAAGGGTTGCCTTGAGGTCCTTTGGGTAAGGATAATGCCTTCAGCCCTTCTTCCTTCTTGTCCTCCCTTGGACTTAGCTATCAGTAGCTTCTCCTTCACCTCCACAAATTCAAGCAATAGTCAATTTACAAACAGTCAAATAGTCAAATTATTTGTGCTGTTTAAACACCTTTGAAGTCAAACAAGCAAACTATTTCTTTGTCAATCAAGCAACTAACTCTGACACCACCTGATCTGAAATGGGGGTTTGATAACTTGTTATGCTTACAAGAACTTCCCACTTAGTTAAACAATTAAACGATCTAGCTTATATATTACATTTATGGAATTAAATACTTGAAATAGGTGTATGTCATTTTTTTTATTGTTTAAGTGCTTTAAGTTCATTTGTTTTTGCTGATATTAAACACATATAATGCAACAAATAAACATATACACGTAACAACAAATTTAATCTAGCAGTTCACCTGAATATCGTGGGCTACATCTCCTTGAGCTTTTGTCATTTTTACTTGGCTCTTTGGGATTATGGAAAAGTTTATTTTACAAGTTCCACAATTAAAACCAAAGGTTGCTGAACTGAACCAATGGGCTTATAATACCATCTATATCCCTGTCATGGTTGTCATCACTCTGCAAACAGATCTAAGCTCCTTAGACTTGATTCCTTCAATGGGTGCTCTGAGCTACCCTGAGCTTCTTGATGGCACTAACTCCTTCAGAATTCTTTAACTATCACTAGAACCTCACATACTATCTCCAGTACATATAAGACACCAAAAATAGACTAATCATTTGCTCAAGGTGAGCACTGCATCCCCAACCTAGGCCTTCCTCCACGGTTGGTACTGGGTTGCTTGAAACTTCCCCGTAGAATCTCGGAATTTAGAAGTATTCAAATTCTTCTACAAATCCCTACAATGGATTCAGAATGCTTATTACAGTCAAGAATGACTATTGGTTCATCGAGAAGGAGTATTGGTAGCTCCTTCAACTGCCTTCAACTCTTGGTGGCCCTCAGCTCCAAAATCTTCCTGGATGAAAATATCTATGAAGATGATTTCTTCAGCTTCTATGGACTATTCCATTGGCTTCAGAAGGCTCCAATTAGCCTAGCTAGCCTTTTGTTTCACTTTCTCTGGTCGAAAACTACTCTTGGAGTGTATCTATTTAATATTCCCTAGAGATACTCCACCAAACTTTGTGAACTGGCACCTAACTCTGGATAAACATAGCATATCCTCCTTTTTCTATCTACTACACAAAGATAAACCATTGGAGGTAGCCGTTACAATAAATATTGGGAGCATATGTGGCAGTATAACCCCGGCAGCTAGGACTAATTCTCCGTAGAGCTGGCGGTCGTATTAACATGCAACCACATGTGAATGCATTGCAAACGGTGGTTAAGTTGAAATCAGGATTCATGTGAACAGTTTATGGGATTGCCAACAAGTAAAACTGCTGGCAGTCCTAACCCCCAATTCATAAACTGTTGCCAAAAAAATATGCAATGTAACCATTACATGTTAAGAAACAATGTCGAGCAGAGTTGGTAGAGCATTGTCCTGTCTTGCCAGAGGTCGTGGGTTCATTTTCGTCAGACCTATACAGATTTTGCATAACCATTCTAAGGACACGTGGTGGCCTCTGAGCTTACCAGCTGTTGGCACCTAATTGGTCCCTAAAAGGGAACATTTTAGGGAATATTCCTTGGAATATACTTTTTAATTTTTCCAACAACCAAATTAATCTTGGTCAAATGTACAAAAATTGCAGTTTATTGGACTTTTCAAATTGCGATAACTCTTTCATATGGTGTGAGCTTTTTGAACTGTTCATGGCATCAGAATCAAGAAGATGAGATCTATCTGGTCGCTCAGGTTTGAAACTCTTTTGAACACTTTGAAATTTGAGCTATCACTTAGGTCATTGGTCGATATCTGATCATTGTTATATACGCATTGGGGCATTTCAATATAGGAATAACATGAGTGTGTTGTGGGATTATAGCACAAAAATGGTCAAAATTAATTTTATGACTATAAGTTTTTAAATTTAACCTTTTTCCGATGCTATCGAGTAGTATATGCATCAGTTCGCCTTATATAGTGTACCATTATCTTTATTCATATAAAAATTAACCCTATAACGGTGCAACACTTTTTATTAATCACTCGGGCATTATGTTTAGTTAACGAAACTTGTGTGTATACTATAATAAGTGCACCGCTATTTTTAAGTCAAAAACCTCACAATGGCATGTCATATTATTTATGCACCAAGGAATTCATATACAGGTTAATCATTGTGGCATCATGAGAGTATAGCACCATACTAGGAAAAGTGAAGTTTATGACCAACATTTTTTAAAATTTAACACTTTTCTGGTGCTATCAAGTAGTATAAGCATTGGTGTGCATTATGCATTTACCGCACTATTATGTTATTATTTTTTTAGCATATTTACTCTTTCATACTGCACTATATGTTATTAAGAATTGTTGTGTATAACTGTATAATGCATCGGTCCATTACTGTATTATAGACGCACTATTAAAAAACATCCGCCCTATGGAATTATGGTCTATTTTTATAGGGGGCTTCCACAAAAACCTCCACTAGAGGGTATTTTCCCTTTAGTGTTATAAGATGTCAGGTGTTGATGTTACATATGTTTTTCTAACTAACCTTCCTAATATTTTAGATGCAATGGTTGTTGGCCTAGGAAAACAAGATTGACTGCAAAAATTATAAAGGGTGAGTTTTAAAATTTTATAATTATAGTCCTAATAAAATGACTAGTAATGGATTAATGTTTCTAGCCTCAATCAAGAGGTTGATTGTAATTAATGTTGATGGTTTTGCTAGAGGAATTCTTGTGAGAAATGTGTGCTTTCATAAGCCAATGAATTCTCTAAACTATGATTTTAATTAACATATGTTAGTATATGTTGTTTCTATGAATAAGTGGATAGTACTAGGACAATTATGTGGGTTGGCTTAGTCCATGCAGATATCAAGATGAAAACCATGAAAATGGCTAAAAGAAGGTTCTCTTGATCCTGACTCTAATTACATGTGAAAATTCATGTTCATTATCATGATGATGTGTCTCTCCCCTGTCAAGAATCATTCTTTTGGAAGAATGATCCTATAAATTTAACTAATGCAAATGTAAATGGATGGATGGTATGACATAATAAGTTGTCTAATGAGATTCTTGATTGAAAGAGGAATCGATCGGGAAAGGAGAGCCCTAGATGATTGATGATTTTAACATAATAATAATATTCCTCGTATATGTTCATCTTGTATGATGTGACTAACAAGGAAATTTTGATTTCTATCCACTATGGCGTAACAACAAGGAGCTATTGGGGACACCTGATAAATGGGCTTTGTTAAATACACGTGCATTAATATATTAGAAACCATTCAATGGAGAATACAAGAGGTATACTATAAATTATTACAATTCCTTTATGATGAATCTCATGATAGATATTATTCCATGTATAAGGAAACATGGGAATGGATTAGTTCAACTGAATGAAGCTAGTTGTAGGATGAACAACCTATAGCTTGAAGTTATCAAATTTCACAAAAAAGGAACTAATAAAATTATAAAAGGGCCACCGAAAAATGGTCGGTGTAATGGAATATATATATCCATTGAGTTACTAGGAAACTGACTATATATGTGAATTGTAGTCGAATAAAGGTATGTACATAAAGATCAAAATAGCTTGTGCTTGGCTTTAAATCATGTTTCCTTTTATTGTTCATTGATGGAACACCAAGCAAATTGTTACTCTAAGGGATTTTTGGATTTTTACACCACATACGAGTTTATTTTTCCTTATAAAAATTCTAATAATTCCCTGCAATTATGTAATTATAAGTTAAAAAGTCCTAAGAAAGGACATGGATTTTAGAGTTTAAGGAAGGAAGATTACTTGAGAATGTTGAATTGGTTTAAATATCAATCATGGGTTGAATTAGATGTTTTAAAGGACCTGACTATGTTATTAAATCTGCTAAAAGAAAGGATATTCCCATGTTCGTATTGAGAAAATATTACAAGAAAGAAAAGTAAAACATTACTGGAGAGCATGGGTTGTGTTATCCACGGAGTTGGTCTGTGTAGGCCACTCGAAAGAGATAAAACCATAATGGTTGGGAAAAGGTGTGACACTCCTTCAATAAGAAAAAATGCCAAAAAAAAGAGGACTCCTAGGGAAGGCAAGAAGGGAAGCCAAGGAGGCTCCTATTGAAAATTAAAAGGGAGGCCAAGAAGCGCTTGTTGAAAAGGGAAAAAGAGGCCAAAGGGTATGTGGAAGAAAACATGATTCATACACACAAGGAGAATACTTTGGGTATGAAAGGGAATATATTAAAGGATGAGAGGCTCCTAGTAACATTTCCTCCATTAAGGAGGGGGAAGAGTCAACACAAGGGGAAAGAATCTAAGAAATTCCTCTGGAAGAGTAAGGAAATAGAAAGAGGAAACTCAATAGAGAGGGAGAACTTGGACTGAAATAGACCATGTGGTGGAGCCAGAAGGGTTTTCTAGTGAAGGATAAAGAGCAGTGGAATGTCAAGTACTGGTGAAGCCACCAAGAGTGGATGTCTTAGACTAAAGAAGTCATTGGGAAGTTTGTTGATTGTTGAAGCTACCAGTTAGGAGATAAGGATACTCAATACTTGGGGTGGCTAAGAAAAGACCAAGTGTGTCCCTAGGCTAGGTACATTGGTTCTTGCACTTTCAAAAGAAATGCATAACAAGGGTGATATTATACTCTCGTGGTAGTTTTTCCATGTAAAGATCCCTCCCACGTTGAACTCTTATCCTCCTATGGTTTCTTTAAGACTAAAAAAACCACCTAATGTGGCTTGCCTTTGCAGCCACTAGAAAGCTTGTGGTATGAATAACCTACTAATTTATCAGTAGATTATCGCTAAAGAACCTTTCCATATCCACATATTGAGCTTTCCTCCTCCTCTGGTTTTCCTAGGGTTAAGGAATCCACCAAGTGTGGATTTATGTAGGAAACCTCTAATATGTTTGTGAACTAAAGAACCTACTAACTCATCGATAGTTTGTCCACTTAAAAACATTCCCATATTGACATACAATCTCTCCCTCAGTCACTAAGAGTGGCTTTTCTTATGGACTGAAGAAACTATTGGGAAGCTTGTGGACTGACGTACCCACTAAGTTATTAGTGGTTTTTCCTGTTGTTGAACCTTCCTATTTTATGATGAAAATATCCTCCTGGAGTAGATATGTGAACTCTCTGTATTTATAAATGACCCCTACATTGAATATAATTGAGTAAAGGTCCGATGATATGATAGTGGGAAATGTTGTTGAGAACAATTGGGGGAAGTGTGTCCCTATGCATTTGATTACATGAATTTTGGATCGAAAGGTGGGATTACCTTGGGAGTTCTTGTTTCAACTAAAAGCATTATCTTTATTTCATTGAGAACTCCTCCTTAATTTGTGGAATCTAGCTCAGGGGTGACCACTACATGTAACTATGGTTGTAGCTTGTCTGTGATTGGTTGGAGAGTTACAGTCCTATTCTTAGTTGCTAGATCTATTATAAGATAACTGCACTCTCACATTTTGTTATTTTTTCTATTATCATGTTTTTTATTGCATCAGAATATTGATATGAGAATTGTTGCTTCCTTCAATAAATGATGAATGTTAATGATTTTTGTAAATATATTATTGAATGGTTCATCTCTTATGGATACTCTCAGCCGGAAATAACTTAAGACGGATAAAGCATGAAGATATGTAAATATTTTTTAATGAACAATTACTCACACTAACCTCTTGGTATATTTGGTCATTGTGTTAATAACTAGCACATGTTAAGAATAAGGAATGTGGAATTCCTGTGTAGAAATGTCCTTGAATATATTACTTCATTACTGGTTTATTCTTGTAATTAACTTAAATGTTTGGATTGGTCTATTTCACCTAAGTATGAAGAGATATATAACCTTTGTTAATTAATTGAATGACTTCATGAAAATGATGAGACCATTGGACCTTGGTTTACAAATTGTAAGCTCAGGAGGATTATAAAATTATATATATATACACACGTAGGTCATAGGCCAAGGGGGCTTATAAACCCATATATATGATAGGCCAAATGTTTGTCATAAACCCTAAAAATTTATCAAAACCACCAGAGAGAAGATATGGGACTGGTCTATTGAAAAACCTTCGAGTTCAAGCCTCATGCGTATTTATGCACATATTCTTAGACTGTATAGGTTGAGTCTCAATACATTGAGGGTTTGGGCACAAACTAATTATAAGCCATGTGCAATAAAAACAGCATGATAAAGCTCTGAGGGGTGTAGGTAACCCCACTTTATGGTGTTTAGGGCAGCGCCATGAATATTTTTGGTTTTGGACCCTATATTAGGTTGGGTAGACCTACCTACGGTTTTGTGCATGTTTTTCGCACATGGTTTTGGACATGATGGTTTTCGCTCCATGGTATTGGATGCTTCAACATGTATAAATATGTATTGTAACATTGAAAGGAACATAATGAAAAATCAAGCTGGTAGTCCTGGTTTTTGGATCCTAGGGAAAATCTCTATGTATATGTGTTTTATGTGTTGTGCTCTCGCATTGTTTATTTTCTGTGTTTTAGAATTCGTATGCAGGTAATTTCTGTATGAGGTTAAAACCTACATTTGGTATCAAAGCTATTTTGGCTTCAAGGGGATGCCTTTGTTGTTGAGAGGTTTTGCTCAGGCCCGTGGTAGGCCCTATTCAATGGGAGATCTGCGGGATCAATTCTGGTCGTGAAAGAAGATGATGAGTAGTGGAAAGATGGTGATCAAGAAATTTAATGGTCAGAGTTTTGAGTTGTGGAAACTTAAGATGGAGGATCTGTTGGTGGATAAAGATCAGTGAATCACAGCAAATCCATGTACTAAACCAATGGGAGTGTCTGATGAAGAATGGAAGAAGTTGGATCGGAAGGCAAAGAGCACAATACAATTATGTGTCTCAGATTTAGTATTGCTAAATGTATCAGGGGAAGCTACAATGAAGGCTTGGTGGGACAAGTTAGGGACTTTGTACCAATCTAAGTCTCTCGTGAATAAATTGTTCCTAGAGAAAAAGTTGTATAACCTGAGGATGAAAGATGGAAACTTGATGAAAGAGCATCTGGATGCATTTAATACTATGGTAAGTCAGTTATCATCTATTGAAATCAAAATTTTAGATGAAGATAAGTACATTAGCTTGTTGTGTTCTCTACCAGATTCGTGGGATAGTCTGGTTATTGCAATAGATAGCAATGCAACTGCCTTCCAGTTTGATGAAATAGTCTCATCCTTGGTGACGGAGGAGATGAGACGGAAAAATATGGAGAGCCAGAATGATGATGCCTTTTCTATACAAGGATGGTCCCAGAACAAAAACTTTTATAAGTCATCGAGTGGGAGATCTAAATCTAGAGGGACATATAAATCTCCAGGAAAACCTATAAAGGTGGTGTGCTAGAAATGTGAGAAGGAAGGGCACTACAAAAGGGACTATAAATATAAAGCTTCTGACAAAGGAAAGGGATCTAATGATGCTCCTTCTGCACAGGAAAAACCACCTCAAATGAAGGTGGGGATGTGTACATGGCTTCTTCAAGTACACATTTAGATCATGAGGCATGGTTGATTGACTCGGGTGCATCCTTTCACTTCACTTCCCATAGAGAGTGGTTCTGTGAGTATGAGAAATACTATGGTGGTGGTGTCTTCTTAGGGGATGTTAGGAAGGCTAGAATCATTGGTCATGGAGAACTAAAGTTGAAGTTGCAAGGTGGAAGGGTTAGAACACTTCTGGGTGTTCTAGATATTCCTACATTGGCCAAAAATCTGATTTCTGTAAGCAAGTTGGATGATGCATGTGTAAAAATAGTGTTCGAGAAGGATATATGTAAGATGGTTCGGGGGGTACTGCTATTGATGTGGGGAGTTCAAATTGGAACTCTGTACAAGCTGCAAGGTAGTAGCACTATTGTTGATGGGTGAAACAGTTCTGTGGTTCCTGAAAGTGGAGTAGAAAATCTAGTTGTCTCTGGAGAGAAGACCATGTTGTGGCATCAAAGTCTTGGACATATTGGAGAGAAGGGCCTTCGAATACTTCATGGTAAGGGTATGGTAGAAGGTATGAGTAATAGCTCTCTAGATTTTGATTTCTATGAAAATTGTGTATATGGGAAGCAGAATTGGGTGAGTTTCCCCTCTTATGGTAAGAGGGAAAAACAAATATTAGAGCTTATGCACAGTGATGTGTTTGGACCTATAAATATTCCATCACTAGGTAAGTTTGTGTACTATGTATCCTTTATAAATGACTTCTCAAGGAATACATGGATATATTTCCTTAAGAAGAAATTTAAAGTATTTGAAAGGTTTAAAGAATTTAAGGCTTTGGTGGAAAACCAGACAAAGAAGAAAATAAAGGTGCTTAGGATAGATAATGGTGGAGAGTTTTCTGGTAACGATTTGAAGAATTCTGTAAGAAGTGTGGTATAGCATGGCAGAAGAATACTCCATACACACCTGAGAAAAATGGAGTTGTAGAAAGAATGAACAAGACGTTGATGGAAAGGGCAAGAAGCATGCTCAGTGGTGTTGTCTTAGGAAAGGAATTCTGGGCAGATATGGTGGAGATAGAATGTTACCTGGTCAACAGATCACCTTCATCAGTGTTGGAGGATAAGACTCCACAAGAAGTATGGACTAGTAAGAAACCCTCTCTTTCACATCTGAGGGCATTTGGATGTGATACATATGTACATGTTCCAAAGGAGAAATGAACCAAGTTGGATAGTAAATATGAAAAGTGCATCTTTATTAGGTATAAGGATGGTTTAAAGTGTTATAAGATTTGGAACCCAGTAACAAGGAAGGTTGTGTGCAACCGAGATGTGGTGTTCAGAGAGGTAAAAGATGTTATTAAACATGAAATCCAACCAAAGGAACCTAAGAAGATATAGTTTGAGCTAAAGGAGGAAGAATCATACTCTACAGTAGAAGAAGAATCAGAAGATGAAGAGCCACAAACTCTGGGTGTGAGAAGATCAGTTAGAGAAAGAAGGCAACCAGAAAGGTATAGTCCATCTACTTTCTGTTCAAATTTTTCTTTATCTATTACTAATGATGATCCCAAAACTGTGAAGGAAGTGGTAGACTCAGAGGATGGAAAACTCTAGAAAGAGGCCATGGTTGATGAAATGGCATCTTTAAATAAAAATGAGGCTTGGGAGCTGGTGGAGTTTCCGATTGGAAAGAAACACATCGGTAGAAAATGGGTGTTCAAGATGAACACAAATGCAGAAGGAAAGGTAGAGAAATATGAAGCTCGCTTGATAGAAAAAGGTTATTCCCAAGTGTAGGGAATTGATTTTAGTGATACTTTTTCTCCTTTTGCCAAGGTAACTTCTATTAGATTACTTTTAATTGTTGCTGCTGCTTTTGATTTTGATGTAGAATAGATGGATATGAAGACAACATTTCTTCACAGGGATCTGGAAAAGGAGATCTACATGAAGCAACCTGAAGGCTTTACGGTGAAGGGTAAGAAAGAACTAGTATGCAAGTTAAAGAAGTCTCTGTATGGGTTAAAATTGTTTCCAAGGATGTGGTATCAAAAATTTGATATACTTATATGGGGACTTGGCTTAACCAGAAGCAAAGTAGATCACTGTGTGTATTTTAAATTAATTTTTGACCACGTTATTTATCTGGTCTTGTATGTGGATGATATGTTGTTGGTTGGAAATGACAAAGAAATTGTCCAAGATTTGAAGATCCATTTGTCCTCCAAATTCGAAATGAAAGATCTTGGTGCTGCAAACTATATTTTGGGCATGGAAATTAAAAGAGATCAAACAAATAGGAAGCTCTAGTTAAACTAGAGGTTGTATGTTGAGACAATATTGTAGAGGTTTAATATGCAGGATAGTAAACCGATGAAGGTTCCTATTCTTCTAGGTGTAAAGTTATCTGCTAAACAGTGTCCCAAGAGATAAGAAGAGGAAGAGGACATGTCCCGTGTTGCATATGCAAGTGCAGTGGTAGTCTGATGTATGTGATGGTCTATACTAGACCAGACATTGCACATGTAGTGGGAGTATTGAGAAGGTTTATGTCAAAAATAGGGAAGGAGCATTAGACAACAGTGAAGTGGGTTTTTAGCTATTTGTGTGGCACTAGTGATTATGGTTTGAGCTACCAAGGAAGACCAAGATTGGATGGAGTGTTGGATATTCATGGCTTTGTTGATGCAAACTAGGATGGAGATCTGGATTAGAGAAGATATACAAGTGGGTATGTGTTTAACCTACTTGGAGGCGCAGTCAGTTGGATGAGTAAGAAACAATCTATAGTGGCACTATCAACTACAGAGGAAGAATACGTGGTAGCCACTCCTGCAAGAAAGGAAGCAGTTTGGTTGTAAATATTGTGTTCAAGTATCGGGTTAGTATAGGGAGCTATAAGGATAGACTGTGACACCAAAAGTGCAATTTTGTTGACAAAGAACACTGCATATAATTCAAATTCAAAGCACATTGATGTTCAGTATAGCTTTGTGAGGGATATGATAGAAGACAAAAAGGTGTTGCCGATAAAGGTGGACACTTTGAAGAATATTGCAGATGCATTGACAAAATATGTGAGCTCTTAGAAGTTCTCTTGGTGTAGAGAAACAATGGGCATTGCAGGGATGGATAAATGACTATCTCTTGTGGCCCCATATGGAAAGAAAACAACAAGTGGGAGAATGTTGGGTTGTGTTATATTCTTTTCACAACTAGCCTGCGTAGTTAACTGGGGGGTTAGAATGGAGCAGAGGCCCCCCTTCGTTGTGTTGATTATGTAGCGGGGGGAGCCACAGGGGGTTTGAGGGGTGTAGGTAACCCCACTCTATGGGGTCTGGGGCAGCGCCCCAAAAATTTTTGGTTTTGGACCCTATATTAGGTTGTGTGGACCTACCTATGGTTTGGTGCATGTTTTTCACACTTGGTATTGGACGTGATGGTTTTCGATACATGGTTCTGGAGGCAATGGTTTTCAATCCATGGTATTGGATGCTTTGCCATGTATAAATATGTATTGTAACATTGAAAGGAACATAATGAAAAATCAAGCTAGTAGTCCCGATTTTGGGATCCAGGGGAAATCTCTATGTATATGTGTTTTATGTATCATTCTCTCGCATTGTTTATTTTCTATGTTTTATAATTCGTATGCAGGTAATTTTTATACGAGGTGAAAACCTATAGTTCCCCAGAGCATACAGAAGGATGTGAGTCAAATAAATGTTGGTAAAGACTTTTGGCAACCTCCTCCTCATGTTTTCTTGAAAATTAACATAAATGGAACCTCTAAAGATAATCCAGGGATGGATTGTTTTGGCAGGGTCATTAGAGATGAGCAGGGATGCATAAAGACATATTTCATAGTCATCTGGGAATTGCCATAAATAACATGGTGAAGCTCATGGCCTTAGAGCAGTGCCTGGAAATACTAATTGAGTCAAATTCTCATAATTTCATCATTGAAGCAGACTCTGAATTGGTTATTAATGCAGCCAAGAAGATCTTCAATGGAAAAGCACATGGAAAAGTATCAAAACATTGGTGACTTTTTCAGGTCTTTCAGCGTATTCATTCCCACCTACAAACCCTAAGAATGGCCAACTTTATTCATGTGCGAATAAAATCCAATATGCTAGCTGATCATCTGGCGAATGAAGGAGTGTTTTGCAAAGAAATTTACAACAGGTATGCATGGGACTCGACACCCTCGTGGAAATTACGTGAAGATTGTCAAAGACAGGCGGACAAAGACATGGAAGGCTTCCAAACTATTAGGACTGAACAAGAAGGAAGACTAGTGGAAGCAGGAGAAAGCGGAAGTGTAATTAATTTTTAATAGTTAATCTCTAAAACAAAAAAAAAGGAAAAAATGGAGAAGATAAATGCTTAAAATAGAGCTTTCCACATGGGAGAGGCACTTGGTAAACAGCAGGTTGTCGACCACGTATCTTGACAGCCTATGTAATCTAATGGCTATCGGGCAGAAAAGAAATCAAAGGTTAACCACCAAAGTGGACTCGAAGCTTTTTAGTTTAATGCTTTATAATCCTCATCGGTTCTGAAAAGGAAATCATAGACCGTGCAGGTTTCCACTCTGATATCTTGGAGGACTGTCAGATCAATCGTCAGGCTCTACAAGTAATCAGAACTTAAGTTTCAAAATGGACCCAAACCTTTATAAACCAATGGCTCACAATCATTTTGGGTCCATGAATCGGGTAAAAGGGACGCATGTTCCTGAGACGAGAGTGTTTGTGATCGTGAGATCTCACGAGATCTTAGATGGTTTTGAGTTTGTTTCGAGCTATATATTTGGCTACCCTTCATACGCTTAGCCCTTGTTGAACATTACTTTGTAAAGCCATATAACATATGTAACATTTCTTGCAGTTAATAGAAGGCTCCACTCTTATTTGATAAAAAAAAAACAGTGTATACCCTAATTCTCTAAATTAGTGTTGCATGAATCTAGGGCAGTTGCAGATGGGGAATATAGCATGGTGAAGGTGTTCAAGGGTGTTCTTTGAGGAGAACTGAACAATGGCTCAGCGAATCGATAAGAAAGAATAGGAGAGTACATTAACGGATCTGCATTGGGGATCTTTAGGAGAAGATCATACAAAATAGTGGGAGAGAAATTGAAGTCGCACGATGACTTGTACAAGAACATACAGTATATGTTTACATACAACATAACGAAAACTTGAATCTTCGAGATATGGAACCCTAATAGTAATTAAAATTATCCAATGTCATGGGAGCATCTAATATTCTTCTAAAGCATACCAAACCCTAGTGTTAAATGTCAAAGGAAGAAAGTAGGTATCGAGAAACTTTTATTTGGAACAAAAGCTAGCATAAGATGTGTTACGCTTTCGGAGGAATGAACTTGTTATCCATTGAAACTGATACGACTACGTGAAGGGTTCAACACTAAACTGAATCATGCTTGCAACATGTAAAGAACCTGATCCCATACCTTTGTCACGTGATTTAAGATAGAGCGAAGGAAATAAAAAAAATAGGGAGAGTTGTGTAGTAACCAATAACCAACAAGGAGTAACTTGTGTCGTTGATCAATAGTCATGCCAATGGATGGTGCTGAGTGGCTCTAGGGTCACTTTGGCATGGGCATCGGAAGGGTTGAGAAACCAGGGAGACAAATATCATGAATACAAACCGTTTGGAGACAATTGATAAAGCATTCGGAGACAGAGTTGATAAAGCATTATGGAATACAAACCACGTATGGCCACTTAATACAAACCCTAGTCATAGGTAAGCTCTAAGATGAAGAATATTGTGAGGATTCTTCTCATGACATTTAATATTCGTCATGACATTTAATATTCGTCATTGATGTAAAATATCAACCAAATTTCATCAACCTGAATTTGAAATAGAAATCCTTCGGTTAACAATTTTAAAATATTTAACATTCAAAATTTATGATAATTGAAAAGGAGAACTAAAAAATAGACTATGTTAAATATATTCATTAAGATATAACATAATGAAATGTTCATCAATAAGAAAGTAAAGATTTGTCATTTTGGGAAATATAAAATAATTTCTTGTAATAATACAAGTGCACTCTTACATTTTGTTATTTTGGCTATTATCATGTTTTTTTATTGCATCAGAATATTGTTATGAGAATTGTTGCTTCCTTCAATAAATGATGAATGTCAATAATTTGTGTAAATATATTATTGAATGGTTCATCTCTTATGGATACTCTCAGCTGGAAATAACTTAAGACGGAAGATATGAAAATATTTGTTAATGAACAATTACTCACACTAACCTCTTGGTATATCTGGTCATTGTGTTAATAACTAGCACATGTTAACAATAAGGAATGTGGAATTCCTGTGTAGAAATGTCCTTGAATATATTCCTTCATAAATGGTTTATTTTTGTAATTAACTTAAATATTTGGATTGGTCTATTTGACCTAAGTATGAAGAGATATATAATCGTTGTTAATTAATTGAACGACTTCATGAAAATGATGAGACCAGTGGACCTTGGTTTACAAATTGTAAGCTCAGGAGGATTATATATGAATTCATGAAAATGATGAGAACATTGGACCTTGGTTTACAAATCGTAAGCTCAGGAGGATTATATATATATATATATATATATATATATATATATATATATATATATATGTGTGTGTGTGTGTGTAAATACGTATATCTATATATATGTATGTATATATGCACGCAGGTCATAGGCCAAGGGGGCTTATAAACCCATATATATGATAGGCCAACTGTTTGTCACAAACCCTAAAATTTTATCAAAACCACCGGAGAGAAGATATGGGATTGGTATGTTGAAAAACCTTCGAGTTCAAGCCTCATGCGTATTTATGCACATATTCTTAGAGTGTATAGGTTGAGTCTCAATACACTAAGGGTATTGGCACAAAGTAATTATAAGCCATGTGCAATAAAACCACCATGATCAGGCTTTGAGGTGTGGAGAAAAGCCCAATATTAATAAATTTCCTATGCTGAGGGGATGAAATAAGATGGCGTTGAGAAGCCCTAAGGGTCAAATATCACATATCAACTAATTGAGTGTTGTGTCCAAGCACTTAAACATGCGAAATTTGTGTCATTGATGAGAAATTTTCATTATCGTCAAATGAACCTGGGACTTTCCCCTATATTTTTTGGTACCCAAAAGGTTTGAATGGAAGGTTCGACAAGTCCCACCAAGATTTGGATGTTGTGATAGCATGGCATGGTGGGCCTCACCATACTTGCATATGTCTACGAAGCTGAAAAATCCCCAATTCGCATATAATGTAAAAGGCATGAATGATAGGGTTAGAGACTTATGTGGGTCCTAGTTTACATGGAATATGTGACATGGGATGACATCTCTTTAACATTTAGGACTGGTGATGTCACCTCATACCCAAATCTCCCCATATTTTGGATGGAGCACGTGGTAGAACCCACCAAGATTTAAGTCCTCAGGTGATGTTGTGTGTGGCCCCATTTCACTGAGACAAGCACTATATATGGCATAAATGAATTAGCTATAAGTCAAATGTGTTCCGAAGTTCCAATATTAGGCATATATCACCATGTAATCCTAGGAGGATTGTCCCATCCAGTTTCTATGGGGAACATGATGGGAATTCATCCGGGATTATATGCAACAAAGTGATGTGACCATGAAGGTCCTGCACACACACACACACACACACACATATAATTTTTATTTGCAAGGACTTTCAAAATGAGTTTATATGTGACCTGGTACTAGCAAGTTTATAGCTACCACTTGGCGTGACATGGCATGTGATTTAACATCTGCGTGGGCACCGCATGGAAGGTCTAGCTAGTATGGCTCAATATAATTAGCCTATACTTTAATTTTCGATTTATTTCAATATGTCAATCTGATTGAGACGAATTTGGTCTCATTGGAAAAGTTTCAACAAGGAAAACGCAATGGATTTATCCATTTTAAGTTTTAAGGAAATAACATTTTTTGAAAATTTAAACACTGTTCCCATAATGTGACAATGGGAGTTAGGTCAGCTTAGTAATTTCCTCCTAACCTTAGTCAGGGTTAGGGTTAGTAGGGGTACATTGCATTATCCTTTTCTACATGTGCACTTCTGACATATCTATTAGTGTTGCAACCTACTTTCCTATATGGTTTTTAATGGATTACTTTTTCACCCTCTGATTTTTCATTTTCAAATCCATAAACAAAAGATCCTTAATGATTCCTCATGTTTATATGGGAATGAAATACATCTTCCTCTTTTTATGCAACCTCTTCCCCCATGAATAATTTTTCTTGAGTTGGAACATCTCATGGGAGGCATGTTAGTTTGACCCATAGAAGTCACACATATCCTACACAAGGTTGCATGTCTTATTATGGTTTTTCCAATCAATATGGTAGCACATAACATTTCTAATGTTGCTAAATGTGTCCCCATTCCATCATTGAATGGGAAAATATGGATATTTTATTCTAGTAGGAAACATTTATGGAGCATCATTTTATTCTTTGAAAAATTGACTCCATCAATTTATATACAAACCCTAGATTATATATATAATTTATGTTGTGGGGACATTAAAAATGAGTTTATATGTGACATAGTACTAGCACGTTTGTAGCTACCACTGAGCATGACATCGCATGTGATTTGAAATCCACGTGGGCGTCACATGGAAGTTTAAGATAATATGGCTCAGTATTATTAACATATACTTTAATTGGTCATTTATTTCAATATGTATGTCTAATTGAGATGAATTTGGTCTCATTGGAAAGGTTTCAACCAGGAAAACACAATGGAGTTATCCATTTTATGTTTTAAGGAAGTCAAAAAATATCGAAAATTTAAACACCATTCCCATAATGCGACAGTGGGAGTCGGTTTAGCTTAGTAATTTCCTCCTTACCTTAGTCAGGGTCAAGGTTAGTAGGGGTACGTTACATTATGCCTTTCTACATGTGCGCTTCTGACATATCTATTATTGTTGCAACCTACATTCTTATATGGTTTTTCATGGATTACTTTTTCACCCTCTGATTTTTTATTTAAAAAACTATAAACCAAAGATCCTTGATGATTCCTGGTGTCTATATGGGAATGAAATACATCTTCCTCTGTTGATGCAACCTCTTCCCACATGACTAAATTTTCTTGAGTTGGAACATCTAATGTGAGGCATGTCATTTTCCCCATAGAATGCACACATATCCTACACAGGATTGCATGCATTCTTATGGTTTTCCCAATCAATATGGTAGCCCATATCATCTCCAATGTTGCTAAGGTGTCCCCATTCCATTAGTGAAGGGTAAAATACTAAAATTTAACCGAAGTAGGAAAAATTATGGAGCATCATTTTCTTCCTTGAAAAATGGACTCCACCAATTTAGATACAAATCCTAGGTCCCCATAAAATATGGCCCATTTTGGAAAGTTAGATTTTAAAATACTTTCTTTTCATAGAGGAAAGAAAAAAAAATCCCTCCCATAGAAGGAAAAATAAACCTTTTCCTTCAATCATATGTCTCTACTTTTAATCCACTAAAACATTCAAAGAGTGTAGTGACTTCCTTAAGTACATAAATTTTGAAATCAAGGCTCACTTTGCTAACTTAAGTTCCACTACACAGGATTAATCGACATGAGCTACAATTTTTGGCAATCATCCAATTTCTTCAAAGATCAAACCAACTTGGCACATTGGAAGCTTAGACTATTGAAAGCTAGTTATTGAAATCATCAATATCCTCAATTATTTTCCTAATCGAAAAAATAAATCACAACATTTTCAAAAAAAAAATCTTCAAAAAATTAATAATTTTTCTATTATTTTCATAACCATTTAACAATCATAATAATATTTAATATAAAAAATAACTTTCTCAATATATAGAGACATTCCAAAAATCAAAATACACAAAATCCTATTCTCTATGTTCACGTCTTAAAAGTTTATTTCCTTCCCATCTTTGTCCAAATCTTCTCACTTCTCCTCAATCTTCCCTCTATACCACTTTTCTGTAAACTTACTAGCTTCTTGCAAAATAATTATCGGAATGCTAAATATAAAATAAAATATTCTCCCTCCTATGTAACATTAATAAACCATGCATGAACTTTAATCAATGAATTTCAATTTTTAGTATATTATATTATCCTATATCTTGCTAATGGAATCATATTTTAAATGAAATCAAATTTCCTCCATTAATAAAATATAGTTAAATTTTAACAAAAAAAATAAAAAAACCAAATGAAAATTAAATTACAATTATACTACAATTATACTATTTCTTCTTCCTTCTTTAATAAAATATAATTAAATTTTAAAGTAAAAAAATAAAAAAATCAAATAACAATTATATTTTTCACACTAATTGTAAATTAATTATTTATAATATTATTTTAATAACTATCATATTTCATAATGTTAGTAATTTAAAAATGTGTGTAGCTTAAGAGCCAATATTTATTATTAATAATGTCGTCCAACAATGCAAAATAGTATATAATCAGTTAAATAGAACATTTAGCAATCTTACTAATTAAGTTACAACAATTTAAGTTGAGGTAAATATCATGAAAAGACAATTACAGATGATTTAAGCTAATACTTAATATATAAAAAGTGCAAAGTGTAAATCTATCCCAATAGTTATATTTTTTTAATATGATTCTCAAACTTACTTCACTCTTCTGTATTTTATCATTTTTACCATTAAAATATGTCAAAATGATAACTATATATATTAACTAGTATAACCACCTTTAAAATATTAATGTGGTTTATATAAACCACATCTTCCATTTGTATCTATCAATTATTAATAATTATATAATAATAAAAATAATATTAAAAAAAACTATTACAACAAAATTAATAATATTATCATTATAATAATTAATAGTTAATAAAAGAATAATTATAATCATTTTAAAATAATAATAATAATTATCAAATAGTTATTACTATTAAATAATTAAATAATAATGAATAATTTTAATTCAATGATATTAAATATCAAACCATTTAATAATTTAATTAAATAATAAAAGGAACAATTAACTAAAAATATTAATTAATAAATAATTTAATCAAATATTAGTAAAAATCAATGAATATTTATTTATATTAAAAAGTAAACATAATAATTTGTCACGATGTCATGTTGAATAATGGTTGACCATAATTGATGTAGAACAACCACAACCACATTAATAAATGTCATTAATATACGCTGAAGGCATATATCAATCACATGCACAACTACATGTTGTGCACTACAGCAACCCCCCATTTCATATCATTTTTATTTATAAATATTAACATATGAAATGGGTCCCTTTAAAGTTTAATTGGTATCAATACTTTTATTGTTCAAAAAGGTCCGATAATCAAATGAACTCATTTTATAAAACCCTTTTGAAAAACCCATTTAAAGAAATAAAGCAAATCTTTGTCATTGCGATAAAGCGATCGCAAGATCGCATATCGCAATGACATAAGAAATATAAATAAGCGGCACATTGATTTCCGCCGATGCGATATCGCAATCGGCGATCGGCAACACTTCATGCACATTTTAAAGCGCCCCATGCTATTAGCCCCGATGCGATGCGAAATCGGCGATCGGATATCGGCGGTAATCTTTACTTAAGTCTTAATGCACTCAAGGCTTTTCCCCCCTGATGCGATGCAATCAGCAGTCGGCAATCGGCAATATCCAATGCACATCATTAAGGCACACAGGTCATACCCCCGATGCGATCCGATATCACTATCGGCGATCGGCGATACACTATATGTGCACTTTATAATCTTCATTCTCCCGACGCGATGCGATAAAGCGTAGTTTTCAATAAAAAGCCGTTAAGTGATGGGATATCACAATTCATTCATATTTAAAGCTTGATCGGTTAAGCAATCATTCACCTGCGCTCAACCGCCAAAACGCCCACTGCACGCTTAAGTGAATCATTCAGCCGAATAACGATATAATGGGCATTTAAGGGATGACAGGTTTTAAACGGCCAATTAATGAGATCATAAGTCTTAAAATC
Source organism: Pinus tabuliformis (assembly GCA_031772625.1). Taxonomy (NCBI): domain Eukaryota; kingdom Viridiplantae; phylum Streptophyta; class Pinopsida; order Pinales; family Pinaceae; genus Pinus; species Pinus tabuliformis. The sequence continues at coordinate 809,921,782 of CM062811.1, forward strand.
TTTCCATGGATTGTGTCCGCGCCCATTTTTAAAGGCTAATCCCTTATTACGCACCTATGCATATGTTCTCATCACTTGCAAGTTTTCATTGTTATCTCTCTGTATTACGCATATTTGCGCCACTGTGCAGAATTCATCCATAGAAGGAAGCTCAAATAAGATGGGGAAGAAATCTAAGAAGACCACGGGCGCTTCCGCTACACCAGTTGTAGGACAAGCTGCCGTAGACAAGAAGAAGGGCTTAATTTTTGATACTACGTGTACGGGTCTCACCAAAGTCACTTGGCAAGGCACTTACAATTTGATTGAAGTCGAACAACCAGTGAAGACAGTAACAGAAGCTAGTGTAGATTTACTTCGGATGTCTGAAAGCACCCTCAAAGATTTGGCCGACTCTTTCCTTCACAGGATAGCGGCCAGAGAGAAAATTCTCCCATACACAGACGTCGTGCGATGGGCGATTGAAGAAATTCCAATCCTGGACAGAACTTTTAGCACCAGAGATGGGAGGATTTTCGGATCATTCAAGGCAGATGATCTAAGGCAAATGTATCATTTGCCCGAGCCAGAGAAGGTGTATAACAAGGCATTCCTGGAGAAGTTTGCAAACGATAATGAAAAAGAATCTGAACCCATCCGGGATTGGAGACAGAATCCAGCCAAACACAAGCACGAATCTTCTGGTAAGTACTCGGTCGATTCTCTGGCTTCTCCTTATTGCTATGCGGGGATAATGATGTGTAGATTATGGGGATTGCATGACTCTGCTAATTTTACCATAGAAATGGTTCCTCTAATGGAGGTAGCAGTAAACAGTATAATCATGGATTGGGCCACTATCCTTTCCGACAAACTAGCACAAGCTGTGCTTGAGTTTAGAAGCAAGACCCGAGTTACTGAAAGGATAATTCCCCCATTTTACTACATCGCTTATATTCTAGACACCCTCTGTTATAATTCTAAATTCCCCGTACTCGGCTGGAGGTGGACTGCGCAAGACCCCTCACCCATTCATATATATCACCAGAAATTGTGGAAGTCTTCTTATAAAGATCATCTATACCAAGTTTGTAATGGTTTCATGTTGCCTATTCATTATTCCATTTTTGATAGACCTGCTCCCAAGATCTCTTATCAAGCCGGAATTGATTTAGCCGGAATAGCCAGTTGGTTTGGAGAGGAAAGGTTTACCTACATAAGAGTTTTAGGCAGCCAAGCCAGACCCCATGTCCTCCCTCTGTACATACCAGATAAACTTCTAGCAAGGGAAATCTCTTACCAAATCATTTCCGAGAGTGTTACACAAACACTTAAGAAGAATAAAAAGCAAGGCTGGCCCCCTTTTCCTTTGAATTGTGGTGTGTATACCTTGCATGACCTCAAACATGTAGAAAAGGAAGCCACAAAGATTCAATCTCTGACTCTGGCGACTATCCCCAATAGGCCATATGATCCAAGTAAAGTTGCCTATACTGCACTAGAACAGGCCAAATTGACAAAATTTGAGCACAAAGAAGATATATTTGACGACCTGTTCATTGCAACCGAATCAATAGGTCAGGCTAGAGAACTCGCTAGAATGAAGTATAATGATGAAGGGTTGACTGAGTTTAATAAACTTAGAGAACAGAGGTTGCAAACTCTGCCTCTAGATTTACTGGCAACGACCCCAGCTACATCATCAAGCGAGCCCGGTCGGCAACAGTCTAGCCAACCTCCTGTTATAACAAAAGATCATAAAAAAGAACAGGTAGAAAGGCAGAGAAAAGAGCAAGCAGAAAAGCAGCAGAGAGCACAAGAAGAACGGCAGAGGAAGGAAAATGAGGAAAGACAGAGGAAAGAGAAAGAGGAACAGCTAAAGAAAGAACATGAGGAAAGGCAACAGAAGGAACAAGAGGAGCAATAGAAGAAAGAGCAGGAAAAAGAACGGGAGGAGTCCCAAGCCGAAAAGGAGAGACAGACCACCCCTGATGTCAATGTGGACACTACTATAGACCCCAAATTGCTCCAGGAATGGCAGCAGTTTCATTCTATCATCAGTGGCTTGGAATGTTCAAAAGATACAGACACTTCCAAGACAAATGACACACAGGACATCACTTCACCTCAGGTTCTAAGTGGAACCAGCGGCCCACCCATTTCTAAGGATGTTGAGATAATTCCAAAGGACCCCTCCGATCAAATCATTCTCCAGGTAGAAGATATTCCTCCCTTGGATGTTTTCTACAGCCCGAGGCAAAGAGTAGTTGTAAAGCGATCAAGGAAAAGACGAAGGACTGATCAACCTTCTATCTTTCCAGAGCAAACAGTCACAGGTAATGTAGTATGGAAGGAGGAATTGGACCCCTCCTATGACCTAACAAAGCTGTCACAGTATGCGGGAGCCTATTCTGCAATGACAATCGACAAGGCATCGGAGGTAAGTCTTCTACTGAAGACTAAAGACCAAGAAATTTTTGCATTGCAGGCAGAGTTGGCCGAATCAAAGTAGGAGGCAGCGCAAGCAGAGGAGCAGTTGCTGGCACAATGACAAATGGACGATCAATTAACCCAGCAATTGCAGGAAGAAAGGCAAAGGATCGACCTAAGCGCAATCCAGAAACAAAAGGAATTGTCGGAGGCATTGGCACAATTAAGAGCAGCGAATGATCAAATGATGAAAACAAAGGATGAGCAAATCGCTCAATTGTCATCGCAGCTCGAAAAAGCAAAGGGCACTTCACAACTGGCAGAATTCAGAAAATAAGCATCACTAATCAATAGTGCATTGATATCCCAGATTAGGCTCCTATGTCAACAAATCGCTCAGGCAGAGCCATTGTGTGAGCTAACGACATCCATAAATCAGCAGGTAGAGGAGGCCAGAAATGAGTTAGACCAGGCCGAAGAGATCATAACTGGATATCTTGACTGGCAAGATTCTGATCAAGGGAGAGAAGCAAATTTGCCCAAGATTTCAGAAACATATAAAGACATACTTTTCACAGAATGGCACACTCAGGTGATGAAAGCAGAAAGGGCAGCTTCAAGGTGTAAATTAACTTCCAGCAATCTGGTTGATCTAGTTAACAACACTCTCTACTTAGTGAATATGATTTCCCAATGTACGCCAGGAAAGATAACAACAACAAACATGTTGGAGCAAACGTGTTATCCTGACATGGAGGAAAAGGGGAGATTAATCGCTGGGGTTAACAGTTTGACCTTCGATGCCTATTGGCTCTTCCTGATTAAGCCACACACACAGAGAGCCGCCCTTAATTGTTTAACAGATGCAATCGGGAGTATAATTCTCGATATTCAGGATGCCACCTATGCCGCCTAGCTCAGTTTGCGTCTCAACAAACCTCCTGAAGTAGAGCCAATGCTTGCGATAAGTCAGCTCAGATTCAAGGGAAAGTAGTCGACTTGATGAATCATGTTCCCGCTTGCCAGCTCGCTGGCCAAAAATAGGATCAAAAGTTATTGATGCCAATTATATTGGATTTCTGTTTATTAAATGTTTAGATTAATTTAGTATTTATAGACCCTTTCATGTTTTTAGAAAGGGTCGTAAAGTTTTGTAACAGACTTAAAAGACTGAAGTTTGCACTATTGTGCTTCGGTCAATATTCTTTTATGAAACTGGGCCAATTGTTCTTAATTTAACAAGGAAGCTTCTTTATGCAATTGTGCACTATTGTCATTGTTGAGAATGTTTTTGCATTGAAGGAAGAACTACAAATAGCGATTGATATTTGGGAGTGTCAAGCAGCTCATATGGTATTTCTATCTATGTCTGAATTCATTCCTTTTATATGAATTGTTATGTGATTATTCTTGCTATTGTTGATTATATGCATGCGCTGTAACAACAGATCTTTATTCATTCCACTATTGGATGTTTTATGATGTGCCTTTTCTTTTAATCATGCGTATGACAATGATATAAATGATAAAGTGTGGTAATTTCGCTTTAATCGCTTTGCTTAACTATTTAGACACAGCAATCTCGAATGAATTAATATCTATGTCTTAAAGATGGAGTCATCTATATGCCTGTCTTTAGACACAGACCATCAAATGCTACGCTTTAGAGCTCAATAAGTCCCCGGGATAGATCGTAGTTATTATATTCTTGCTGATAGTTTTAGTTATTCGCTTACCGCTAGCATACTCTATAAGTCATTCATTCATCCCGTTTATCTATTTTTGGGAAATTGTTCCCACTATCCCTAGTCGGAGCCACTATTCCAAACGGAAAAGGAGTTATACTAAGGTCCGGACCGGGTGGTTTCCCTAATGTTGTTGCAACGATTTTCGAGGCATCAACATTTTTGGCGCTAGAAGGAGGGCCTGAACTGTGAATGGCAAGCAAACCTAAATCTGCAAGCCACTCTAAGAGTAATTCTCCCTCCAAATCTCCTCGTACTTCTAAATCGCATGCTGGTTCTCCAGCATACCATCAAGAAGAAGAGGAATCAACTACCACTGCTCAAACCCATCATACTCCAGAAAAATTAAGTCTTGAATCACCTGAAGTTCAGTCTGTTATCCACAAACTTCAGAGCTTCTCGATTTCGCCACATAAATCTGAGGTATCACAAAGTAGTGCGACTTCGCAGTTCAATTTATCTCATCCTCTTACCAGACTTCAAAGAGAAAAGCTTGGTATTGAACCCACTGAGTTCCCTTTACCCAAAAGGAAAAAGGCTAAAAAATATACTGAAGGATCTGATAGTGGAGAGCTTTCATCCATATCCTCCATTCCATCTTCTCCTCTGCAAAGTTAATCATCCACTCCTCCATTACATATTGTTGTTCACCAGGGATTAGAAGCTTCAATATCTCAACCTGCCCACTTCTCAATATTATTTCCTTCTCATACATCTGGAATTCCAACAGTAGTATCAACCACTGTTGCTATTACAATGGCAGATCCATGGACCAGACCTGGTGTAGTCAATATGCCTGCACCATTGCATCCATTACCAGATTATCCTGAAAAATGGCTCCCCAAGTTTAATCCAGATGATGGAACCCAGGCTGAGGAACACATCAATAATTTCATGTTGGCAGTCAACTTGAAAGGAGTAGCAGAAGAAGATGTTGTTGTTAGGCTTTTCCCTTATACCTTGCAAGGATCAGCAGGATCCTGGTATTTTTCTCTACCCTCTGGTTCCATTACCAGTTGGAACACTTGCCAAGAGCAGTTTCTTACCAAATATGGAGATGATAGGTCTTTGGCTACTCTAATAAACGATCTCTCCAATCTGAGAATTGAACATAGGGAACCAATTAAGGAATTTAATGCTCGTTTCAATAAACTCCTGAATAAAATCCCTACAGCTTCCAAACCAAGTGAACAAATTCGTAGCGAATGGTATATCACCGCCCTACCTGCCAATATAGCTATTTTTGTAGACAGGGCAGGGAAACCTACCTTAGCTGAAAACATGAAAGAAGCACTTGCTGTAGAAAAGCGCATCAATGCTCTAGAGAAGAAAGCTACTCTGGAATACAGAAAAGCCAAAAAAGTCTCTTTCAAAGAAGATTCTAAGAAGAAAACCCCAAAGGACCCATATGACATGGAGGGTTTGCAAAAGGTCCTGAAAACTTTGTCTAACGAAATGGTTGACATAAAGAAACAGGTCGCCGAAACCTCAAACAAAAGACCATTTAGGACCTATAAGAGAACTAAATCAAAGCCACCAAATGTCATATCTAATGCAGTTTCAGAGCAAGAAGAAGAGGAGGAGGAAACAACCTCACAAACTGATGACGAAGAAGAAGTAGCTGAATGCCACGGAATGTGGGATTTTATACTCCCTAACTTTGATACCGACAATGAAGAAGAAGCCTTCCTGGTCACTACTAGAAGTAGAAGTACTTCTGAACCTGTCCAGGCAACTTCAAAGAAAAGGAGTGCAGGTGCTGCCACAACAAAGGAAAAAGTACCTCCAAAGAAATCACTCGCAGTAGTTCCCCAAAACCAGCCTTCAACTTCTAATTCTCCTTCAACATCTAAAATGTTGGTGGTATCTGATTCAATGGAATACAACATTGTTGATGACATGAAGAAAACTAAAGCAAACATAACCATGTTTGAACTTAGTAAATTAAAGCATCAGCAAAAATTACTTCTTAAAGAATTGAATGATGTTCCCTCTACACCTCTTCCCAGTGCAAAAGTTGCTAATGATTCAGGCCAACCTCCTCTCGGTATGGTTGAATCTACCGATTCAGTTCTGATTGGAGATAGATCAAATTCTCATACTCCACCATTCCTTCTAACCTATGAGATCTATAATCGAAACCTCCACAACTGTTTAATTGACTCAGGGGCATCATCTAACATAATACCAGCTTCATTTTGTTCTAAACTGAACATTGAACCCCAGAAGTCTGCTATCCATATTGTAGAGTTGGACAGGACCAAAGTGCAGGTTGTGGGAGAAATTAATTCCGTAACTATCAGGTTGTCTGCTGATCCCAGAATAGTACAAAGGATTGACATCCTAATAGCCAACATACCCGAGTTTTACGGTTTAATTTTGAGTAGGGATTGGTCCAAAAAATTGCATGGGTATATTTCCACTGATTGGTCACACATGTGGCTTCCCTATAAGGGTAAGCCAAATCAAATAAGGATCGATCGAGAAAAACATATGACCCACACAGTTACTGAATTTGAACAAGAAAACCAGCCCGTAGCATTCAACAACAACATTTTGGGGAATTATTCATCAGAGTCATTCTTTGGAAACTTTGTTGCCCAACCCTCACCTTTCTTAGTTAATCATTTTTCATCTCAGATTGAGAATTTTTCACAAATAGATAAATCTAGATGTTTCAATGATGATGAGAAAACTGTAAATATGGTTGTTAATACTCCTTTATTTTGGTCTTTATATTTTGATGGCTCCAAGTTGAGCGAAGGCTCAGGAGCAGGATGTGTTTTGGTTAGCCCACATGGGGAAAAACAATGTTGTCTTGTAGATTAGAATTTGAATGCACTAACAATACGGCCGAATATGAAGCTTTAGTCCAGGGATTATATAAAGCAATCGGCCTTAAAGTACAATATCTAAAAGTATTTGGCGATTCTGAAATAATTGTTAAACAGGTGAGAAATGCAATTCATTGTCTCTCAAATCACCTCAAGCATTATCAATCGCTAGTGCAAGTTCTTACCTCACATTTTTCGGCATTCAACATTTCCTCCATTCCTAGGTCACAAAACTCAGCAGCCGACCTACTATCCAATGTAGCTTCCAAGCTTCTACCTTCGGAAGATTACAACCCTGATAGATTTTCCGTAGAATTGATTTTTAGGCCTTCAATTCCTGATAATGTCACTAATTGGAGAGTATTCAACCATGATGAGGATATTTTACAATTCTTAACTTCTGAAAAGTCCTATGATAATCAAATCATTGAAGAAGATGAGCATGACTCCCAAATGAAAGAAACACCTCAAGAAAATGCAATTCCTAAGCCTGTAGTAAAGCTAGAAGATCTTTATGATATTAAAGACAGGTTTAAACCTGTAATTAATGCAAAGCTTCAAAGCTCTACCCTAAGGTTTGAATTGATAAATTTAGGTACTGAGCAAGCTCCTCAAAATATCAATTTAGGATTAGGACTTTCTTCAGACGAAAAGGAGGCATTTATTAAACTGTTAAGAAAAAATAAACAAATTTTTGCTTGGAAATACGATGATTTGAAGACTTATGACACATCTATTATCCAACATACCATTCCAGTGCTTCCCGATCAAAAACCAATCCAGCAGAAGTTAAGAAAAATTCACCCAAACTTAGAAAGCCAGATAAAGTCAGAACTTAACAAACTCCTGAAAGCCAAGATTATTTTTCCAATCCGACACTCAAACTGGGTCTCTAATATGGTGCTAGTCAGAAAGAAAAATGGCGACATTCGAATTTGTATTGATTTCAGAAACTTGAACAAAGCAAGATTGAAAGACAATTTGCCATTGCCTACTATGGAGCAAATACTTCAATCAGTGGCAGGCTCTGAATTGATGTCCTTTCTAGACGGTTTCTCAGGATACAACCAAGTCCTGGTTCATCCTGACGACCAGCTTAAAACTACATTTAGAACAAAATGGGGAACATATGCATATCAGAAAATGTCGTTTGGACTTATAAATGCAGGAGCGACATTCCAAAGAGCTATGGATACAGCTTTTAGAGGGTTGATTAATAAAACAGTAGTCGTCTATCTAGATGATATAACTGTATTCTCTAAAGAGAGGTCTAATCATTTGCATGACTTAAGCCAAATTTTTCAACGCTGCAAAAGATATGGTATTTCTCTGAACCCAAAAAAGTCATTCTTTGCTCTTGATCAAGGGAAGCTCTTGGGTTTTATCGTGTCCAAAGATGGCATTTATATTGATCCTGATCGGATCAAAGAAATATTTGAAATCCCATTCTCTTACAATAAAAAATCGATGCAGTCATTTTTAGGCCAGATCAATTTTGTTAAAAGATTTGTTCCAGATTTTTCTCAAATTATTTTGCCACTTCAAACAATGATCAAGAAGAATTCGGTCTTTAAGTGGGGATCAGCAGAAAAGGAAGCTTTTGATCTAATCAAGCAATCAATAATCAATGCCCCAGCCTTAAATTCTCCAAATTTTTCCAATCATTTTACATTGTATACCATTGCATCCGACTTATCTTATGCTACAATACTCACGCAACTAAATGATCATAATTTGGAAGCACCCATCTCATTCTTTAGCTCAAATCTTCAGGGTGCCGAATTGAATTACTCCGACGTAGAAAAACAAGCCTTTGTTGTATTTAAAGCAGTCAAACATTATAGACCCTTCCTTCTGAAAACCCACACAAAAGTCATAGTTCCTTTCCCAGCGGTAAGGCAACTACTAATTCAAAAAGAACTGGGTGAAAAAAGGGCAAATTGGGTCACAGCGCTTCAAGAGTATGACTTAGAAATTAGGCCAGCAAAGATTGTTAGGGGTCAAGGTTTTTGCAGGATATTGGCAGGAGCATCCAACATTCCTGAATCAAGTGATACAGATCAAGCTGAAGAAATCAATCAGATAAGTGTTACTGATTCTGAATCTCAATATGTAGATTTAATCTTTTATTTAAAGAATGGTTATGCACCTCCAAATCTGTCTTACAAGAACAAAAGGGCCATCAGGTTAAAAGCGAAGAGTTTTACAATTATTGATGATGTGCTTTTTAAAAAAAATTATGATTCTATTTTATTAAGATGCCTTGAGAAACCTGAAGCCCAAAAGGTTTTGCAGGAGTTACATGATGGACCAGCAGGGGGACATTTTGGAGCTGACACAACAGCTCACAAAATTATTCATGCTGGATATTATTGGCCCACTCTATTTAGAGATGCCCACGAGTATGTAAGGAAATGCCTCAATTGCCAAACTTCTAGTGGAAGACAACGGAAACCGGCTTTCCCTTTGCAACCAGTCAACATTGAACAACCATTTGAGCAATGGGGATTGGATATCATTGGGGAAATTAATCCACTTTCTTCCAAACAGCATAGGTATATCCTTACTGCTACTGACTATTTTACTAAGTGGGTGGAGGCCATCCCTTTGAAGACAGCAAATTCTGAAGCAATCATAGAATTCATAGATCAATTCATCATTACCAGGTTTGGTGTCCCAAATGCTCTTGTTTTTTATAATGCTTCTTATTTCTCAGGCAATGTTGTGTTTGATTTCGCTATTAAAAGAGGATTTAAGCTAAAGTATTCTGCTAATTACTATCCCCAGGGTAATGGTCTAGCAGAATCTACTAATAAGAATTTGATCAAAATTATTAAGCGAACTATCGAACAAAATCATAGAAACTGGCACAAATCCTTAGTGTTTGCATTATGGGCTGATAGGATAACACAGAAAGCTTCTATAGGAACCTCTCCGTTCAATCTTGTGTATGGAAAAGAAGCAGTACTACCCACCAATCTTGTTCTTCCTTCTCTAGCCCTGGTGCAGTTTATCGAGGAAAATCCTTCCTCTTCTATTCAGCTTAGACATGACCAAATTCTAAAATTAGAAGAGGAAAGAGAAAAAGCTAGAGTTACTCATGCCAAACATCAGCAAGTCATCAAAGCAGCTTTTGATTCAGTCTCATCCGGTTCAAAACAATTCCAAGTCGGTGATTTAGTTCTGAAATGGGACAAAGCCCATGAGGACAAGAGCAAACACTCCAAGTTCCAAAAGTTGTGGCTTGGACCATTTCAGATCTGTGAGAAGATAGGCCATTCAACCTTTATATTGCAAGATTTATCAGGTTTGAGAGATTCTCTCCCTGTTAATGGCCTTATCTTGAAGAAATTCTTTAATTGAGGAGGTAACCCCTTCTCCTTTTAGTTTGATAAATTTTTATAGTTTGTAGGATTTGCAGAAAATAATGTTGTAAGGTACTTACTATTGACCTTTTGCTGTGTTTGAAAAGTGTCCCACAGAAGTAGTATGAATATTTGCTTTTAAATAATAGAACTCTTAACCAAAAGGGATAATTTCTAGGAAATTAGGTATCTTTGTATTCTGAAACTACAGTCCAAGTTTGTGAACTCCTCTCAAAGCATAAAAGTATTGTAAATCATTTTTGTTTTCAAAATTGGTCTCAAAAGGTTATCAATATTAAGATAGAAGCCAATCCAATTTCAGCATCCTCAACTCTTATCCTGTCATCCATTTACTCTTAAGGAGAAAATTGTTCATCCCATTCACTAAAGTTATGATTATTCAGAGTGTAATTCTAAAATATAAGATATTAAAGATAAGAGGTCTTATTACAAGCCTGCTTACCATGTTCATAGGGAAATAGTTTAACTGACATTACCAATACTGCATACCAAAACAGGGTAATGGCTTGAAATTGCAAGACAAGGGGTCTCATCATGAGTCAGCTTGTTCAGTTAGATTACTACCAGTGAATGGCTTTGTCAAACAGCTAGCCACCAAAACAGGACAATGGCTTTTTATCTTATCAATAACAGAAAAAGGAAGTGAAATACAAAATATGAAAACATGTTTTGAATTCATTCTGTTAATCAAATGCTTAATTGAATGGGACAATAGACAATTACATGGTTAAAAGGTATCCCTGTCGAAACTATAAACGTTTGCTGGCAGCAGAGGCTCTACCTATGACGGAGGAGTTCATTTTAAAAGCTGATTTGGAAAGGTTTTCTGTTTTATCATTATAAACTAATAAAGGCCTATTTTAAAGCTTAGAATGTATTTGTTTTCTTAGAAAGGGGAGGAAGTTAACAAAATAGTTTCATTTTATTCAGAATGCATATATATCTGGTTATATCAGAATTTTCCCCTTTTGATTGAAACTCTATTATGAAAAAGCTTAAGTATTTCTATAATTTCCAGAGATAACTGGTTCTTCCAGCGAATCACCAATTGTTGTACACTACAACAACCCCCCATTTCATATCATTTTTATTTATAAATATTAACATATGAAATGGGTCCCTTTAAAGTTTAATTGGTATCAATACTTTTATTGTTCAAAAAGGTCCGATAATCAAATGAACTCATTTTATAAAACCCTTTTGAAAAACCCATTTAAAGAAATAAAGCAAATCTTTGTCATTGCGATAAAGCGATCGCAAGATCGCATATTGCAATGACATAAGAAATATAAATAAGCGGCACATTGATTTCTGGCGATGCGATATCGCAATCGGCGATCGGCAACACTTCATGCACATTTTAAAGCGCCCCATGCTATTAGCCCCGATGCGATGCCAAATCGGCGATCGGATATCAGCGGTAATATTTACTTAAGTCTTAATGCGCTCAAGGCTTTTCCCCCCCCGATGCGATGCAATCAGCAGTCGGCAATCGGCAATATCTAATGCACATCATTAAGGCGCACAGGTCATACCCCCGATGCGATCCGATATCGCTATCGGCGATACACTATATGTGCACTTTATAATCTTCATTCTCCCGACGCGATGCGATAAAGCGCAATTTTCAATAAAAAGCCGTTAAGTGATGGGATATCACAATTCATTCATATTTAAAGCTTGATCGGTTAAGCAATCATTCACCTGTGCTCAACCGCCAAAACACCCACTGCACGCTTAAGTGAATCATTCAGCCGAATAACGATATAATGGGCATTTAAGGGATGACAGGTTTTAAACGGCCAATTAATGAGATCATAAGTCTTAAAATCTTTCCATGGATTGTGTCCGCGCCCATTTTTAAAGGCTAATCCCTTATTACGCACCTATGCATATGTTCTCATCACTTGCAAGTTTTTTGTTATCTCTCTGTATTACGCATATTTGCGCCGCTGTGCAGAATTCATCCATAGAAGGAAGCTCAAATAAGATGGGGAAGAAATCTAAGAAGACCGCGGGCGCTTCCGCTACACCAGTTGCAGGACAAGCTGCCGTAGACAAGAAGAAGGGCTTAATTTCTGATACTACGTGTACGGGTCTCACCAAAGTCACTTGGCAAGGCACTTACAATTTGATTGAAGACGAATAACCAGTGAAGACAGTAACAGAAGCTAGTTTAGATTTACTTCGGAAGTCTGAAAGCACCCTCAAAGATTTGGCCGACTCTTTCCTTCACAGGATAGCGGCCAGAGAGCAAATTCTCCCATACACAGACGTCGTGCGATGGGCGATTGAAGAAATTCCAATCCTGGATAGAACTTTTAGCACCAGAGATGGGAGGATTTTCGAATCATTCAAGGCAGATGATCTAAGGCAAATGTATCATTTGCCCGAGCCAGAGAAGGTGTATAACAAGGAATTCCTGGAGAAGTTTGCAAACGATAATGAAAAAGAATCCGAACCCATCCGGGATTGGAGACAGAATCCAGCCAAACACAAGCATGAATCTTTCGGTAAGTACTCGGTCGATTCTCTAGCTTCTCCTTATTGCTATGCGGGGATAATGATGTGTAGATTATGGGGATTGCATGACTCTGCTAATTTTACCATAGAAATGGTTCCTCTAATGGAGGCAGCAGTAAACAGTATAATCATGGATTGGGCCACTATCCTTTCCGACAAACTAGCACAAGCTGTGCTTGAGTGTAGAAGCAAGACCCGAGTTACTGAAAGGATAATTCCCCCATTTTACTACAGCGCTTATATTCTAGACACCCTCTGTTATAATTCTGAATTCCCCATACTCGGCTGGAGGTGGACTGCGCAAGACCCCTCACCCATTCATATATATCACCAGAAATTGTGGAAGTCTTCTTATAAAGATCATCTATACCAAGTTTGTAATGGTTTCATGTTGCCTATTCATTATTCCATTTTTGATAGACCTGCTCCCAAGATCTCTTATCAAGCCGGATTTGATTTAGCCGGAATAGCCAGTTGGTTTGGAGAGGAAAGGTTTACCTACATAAGAGTTTTCGGCAGCCAAGCCAGACCCCATGTCCTCCCTCTGTACATACCAGATAAACTTCTAGCAAGGGAAATCTCTTACCAAATCATTTCCGAGAGTGTTACACAAACACTTAAGAAGAATAAAAAGCAAGGTTGGCCCCCTTTTCCTTTGAGGTGTGGTGTGTATACCTTGCATGACCTCAAACATGCAGAAAAGGAAGCCACAAAGATTCAATCTCTGACTCTGGCGACTATCCCCAATAGGCCATATGATCCAAGTAAAGTTGCCTATACTGCACTAGAACAGGCCAAATTGACAAAATTTGAGCACAAAGAAGATATATTTGACGACCTGTTCATTGCAACCGAATCAATAGGTCAGGCTAAAGAACTCGCTAGAATGAAGTATAATGATGAAGGGTTAACTGAGTTTAATAAACTTAGAGAACAAAGGTTGCAAACTCTGCCTCTAGATTTACTGGCAATGACCCCAGCTACATCATCAAGCAAGCCCAGTCAGCAACAGTCGAGCCAACCTCCTATTATAACAAAAGATCATAAAAAAGAACAGGCAGAAAGGCAGAGAAAAGAGCAAGCAGAAAAGCAACAAAGAGCACAAGAAGAACAGCAGAGGAAGGAAAATGAGGAAAGACAGAGGAAAGAGAAAGAGGAACAGCTAAAGAAAGAACATGAGGGAAGGCAACAGAAGGAACAAGAGGAGCAACAGAAGAAAGAGCAGGAAAAAGAACGGGAGGAGTCCCAAGCCGAAAAGGAGAAACAGACCACCCCTGATGTCAATGTGGACACTACTATAGACCCCAAATTGCTCCAGGAATGGCAGCAGTTTCATTCTATCATCAGTGGCTTGGAATGTTCAAAAGATATAGACACTTCCAAGACAAATGACACACAGGACATCACTTCACCTCAGGTTCTAAGTGGAACCAGTGGCCCACCCATTTCTAAGGATGTTGAGATAATTCCAAAGGACCCCTCCGATCAAATCATTCTCCAGGTAGAAGATATTCCTCCCCTGGATGTTTTCTATAGCCCGAGGCAAAGAGCAGTTGTAAAGCGATCAAGGAAAAGACGAAGGACTGATCAACCTTGTATCTTTCCAGAGCAAACAGTCACAGGTAATGTAGTATGGAAGGAGGAATTGGACCCCTCCGATGACCTAACAAAGCTGTCACAGTATGCGGGAGCCTATTCTGCAGTGACAATCGACAAGGCATCGGAGGTAAGTCTTCTACTGAAGACTAAAGACCAAGAAATTTTTGCATTGCGGGCAGAGTTGGCCGAATCAAAGCAGGAGGCAGCGCAAGTAGAGGAGCAGTTGCTGGCACAACGACAAATGAACGATCAATTAACCCAGCAATTGCAGGAAGAAAGGCAAAGGATTGACCTAAGCGCAATCCAGAAACAAAAGGAATTGTCGGAGGCATTGGCACAATTAAGAGCAGCGAATGATCAAATGATGAAAACAAAGGATGAGCAAATCGCTCAATTGTCATCGCAGCTCGAAAAAGCAACGGGCACTTCACAACTGGCAGAATTCAGAAAAGAAGCATCACTAATCAACAGTGCATTGATATCCCAGATTAGGCTCCTGTGTCAACAAATCGCTCAGGCAGAGCCATTGTGTGAGCTAACGACATCCATAAATCAGCAGGTAGAGGAGGCCAGAAATGAGTTAGACTAGGCCGAAGAGATCATAACTGGATATCTTGACTGGCATGATTCTGATCAAGGGAGAGAAGCAAATTTGCCCAAGATTTCAGAAACATATAAAGACATACTTTTCACAGAATGGCACACTCAGGTGATGAAAGCAGAAAGGGCAGCTTCAAGGTGTAAATCAACTTCCAGCAATCTGGTTGATCTAGTTAACAACACTCTCTACTTAGCGAATATGATTTCCCAATGTACGCCAGGAAAGATAACAACAACAAACATGTTGGAGCAAACGTGTTATCCTGACTTGGAGGAAAGGGGGAGATTAATTGCTGGGGTTAACAGTTTGACCTTCGATGCCTATTGGCTCTTCCTGATTAAGCCACACACACAGAGAGTCGCCCTTAAGTGTTTAACATATGCAATCGGGAGTATAATTCCCGATATTCAAGATGCCACCTATGCCGCCCAGCTCAGTTCGCGTCTCAACAAACCTCCTGAAGTAGAGCCAATGCTTGCGATAAGTCAGCTCAGATTCAAGGGAAAGCAACCGACTTGATGAATCATGTTCCCGCTTGCCAGCTCGCTGGCCAAAAATAGGATCAAAAGTTATTGATGCCAATTATGTAGGATTTTTGTTTATTAAATGTTTAGATTAATTTAGTATTTATAGACCCTTTCATGTTTTTAGAAAGGGTCGTAAAGTTTTGTAACAGAATTAAAAGACTGAAGTTTGCACTATTGTGCTTCAGTCAATATTCTTTTATGAAACTGGGCCAATTGTTCTTAATTTAACAAGGAAGCTTCTTTATGCAATTGTGCACTATTGTCGTTGTTGAGAATGTTTTTGCGTTGAAGGAAGAACTACAAATAGCGATTGATATTTGGGAGTGTCAAGCAGCTCATATGGTATTTCTATCTATGTCTGAATTCATTCCTTTTATATGAATTGTTATGTGATTATTCTTTCTATTGTTGATTATATGCATGCGCTGTAACAGCAGATCTTTATTCATTCCACTATTGGATGTTTTATGATGTGCCTTTTCTTTTAATCATGCGTATGACAATGATATAAATGATAAAGTGTCGTAATTTCGCTTTAATCGCTTTGCTTAACTATTTAGGCACAGCAATCTTGAATGAATTAATATCTATGTCTTAAAGATGGAGTCATCTATATGACTGTCTTTAGACACAGACCATCAAACGCTACGCTTTAGAGCTCAATAAGTCCCCGGGATAGATCGTAGTTATTATATTCTTGCTGATAGTTTTAGTTATTCACTTACCGCTAGCATACTCTATAAGTCATTCATTCATCCCGTTTATCTATTTTTGGGAAACTGGTCCCACTATCCCCAGTCGGAGCCACTATTCCAAACGGAAAAGGAGCTGTACTAAGGTCCGGACCGGGTGGTTTCCCCAATGTTGTTGCAACGATTTTCGAGGCATCAACACTGCATTAGTAAATGTGGTTGATATAGGCTCAAGGTGTATAATTATTATATGATTATTATGATTATTATTATTAATAATATAACTAATTAATACTACTACTATTATTAATTAATATTATTAATTTTCTTAATTTATTTTATTATTATTATGTCACAATGCGACATAGGACCATGGTTGTCCATGATTAATATTATAAACCTTATGAATAATATTATATCCTAGGTATATAAACCCTTATATTGATAAACCAAAGGGATTAACTATAATGCCCCAAGGTACTATAAAGCCAAAGAAATAATATTAAACCTAATGAGTGAATATTATAAACCCAAGATATATAAACCCTAGGATAAATATTATAAACCTATGGGCCGCAAAAGTGGCTTGATAATGAGCCCTCTGCCATATATATTTATGGGTTAAGGTTTTTGTATTTAACACACAAGAAATCCCTCTCTATTAAAGACCAAGCCTAGAGAGGTAGGCTAGAAGATAGTCAAACTCCATTATCAATGTGCTAGTATCTTTTTCTCTTATGTGGTTTATTATTGATGTTTATTTTTCTGCAATTTTCCTTTCAAGTTTCCTATAATAGTTACTTTAGGCTATTTTTAATGATGGTTTTTAATTAGATGCATACACTTATAAAACGTTAATAAACCACTATTGTTTTCGATCAAGATTTTAGATAAATTGGTATGAGAGTAGTTATTGATAGTATGGTTTAAGTGTCCATGAGAAAGAAGAGAAAATTGAGAGATGGTGAAGGAGAACTTGTTGAAGGATATCCAGAAGTTGGCTCAAGTAGAAGGAGAACTCGAGGAGAAGAGACGATTGAAAAAGGTATAGGTGATCCTCCTTTCGGATCTAAAGTATAGTTTGTGGATTATTTCGTGACCTTGTGAGCCATGGTTGAGGAAATGTACCATGAATTCAAAAAGGTAAAAATGAAGATAAGCCTAAATATGGGGAAGTTGAAGATTCACATTCTAAAAATTGTAAAGATGAAGGATCATCTGATTGAGGTAAAAACATAGAAACTGGTGATGATAAGAAAAATCTTATTCCTTCTCTTTTTGGTGGCCAACCTGAATCGTCTTCTCCAAAACCTTTCCTTAAATTGGATTTGAAATTTGACTTATCCATGTATAGTGTTGAAATCAATGCTAAGAAACTTGAAACTGGATTAGACAGATGGAGGTTTGTTGTAGTGTGCAATAGATTTCTGATGATGTGGTCAATATTTGATTGACTTCCTTTCATCTAGAAGGCACCGCACTCATCTATAGGTAGAGTAAGTTACAACATGGGACCCAATAGATTGATAATATTTTTTCATCATGGGGTGATTTTTTTTCTACATTTAGAAATCAATTCTACCCATTCGGATATAAGGAGAAAGCTTTAGTAGAATGGAAAAGCCTTAAAGTTAAGAAAGGACAATCAATGCAGGAGTAAATAGATGAATTTTGCAAGAAGGAATTAATGCTTGATATTCCTATATATACACAAGAAACTCTAATGGAATATATAGGGGGATTACCTAAATATATTCGTAATATTGTATTCATGTTTATTCATACAAACCTGGATGAAGTGGTTATTCATTCAACTTACTTTGAGGCACGAAAAACTAGAGTTGGTACATCATCAGAATCAATGTCTGAAAAAGAGGGAAAAGTCAAGAGGAAAAATTCCATTCGATGGAAGAGGAGTAACTCTCTTGCAAGAATTGCAAGAATTAAGGGCATGATGAAGAACGTTGCTGGCAACTACACCCTGACAAGCGACCAAAGTTGTTTAAAGGAAATAAGGGTAAGAAAAATGTTGTAGCAATAATAGTGGCTACATATTAGGGTTTAGAATCAGGTTATGAGGCTTAAATTTTCATAAGTTTTGGAGGTAAAACTGATGATGGTAATGATTCTGATAGTTCATGTGATATGGAGAAAGGAAAATTATTTCATATAAGGGTCATTATGAAGCATACTAATATCAACACTTTTTTAGATAGAGGGTCTAAATCTAATCTAATTTATGAGGAAGTGGTTAAGTAGTTGGGATTAAAACTAAAAATCATCTTATACCTTACACATTAAATGGGATGAGAAAAAATCATAAATTTCCAGTAAATAACAAATGTACCTTACAATTTGCAATCACATCTCAATTTGTCGATGATGTCATATTAGATGTAGTTCGACTAGATACATGTGGAATGTTCTTAGGTGGCCCTTATTTATATGATCAAAAGGTGAATTTCTACAAGGAAGAGAATCAATATGATATGTTTAAAAGGGGAATTGAATATATTGTGCATTCTCATCCTATAAGGCAACAAACTTTTCAAACAGTGGAACAATTAAAGAAGGAAAATTATGCAAGTAAACTATGTTTTTACCATCAATGACACTTAAGCATAAAACGATTAAAGAAAATAAAAAAAAAAAACATCCTTAAGGAATATGAAATTGTATAACAAGTATCATTCCATGATAATTTGATTTGTGTTCCAGTTATGAAGAGTATGCAGGTTACAATTTCATTTATGTCAATATGTTTAGTGTTGTTACAAAACTTGCCTTTTTTCAACAGTATGTGGGTTATAACAAAAAACATGTATGTAGTTATATATGTACAATACAACAATGTGCTTTGTAATTTTTATGGTCCATTGATGATAGTGTGGATGAGTAACATGAAAAGATTCAAAACATCTTGGCCCAAAGATACCAGGTAAGTGGCGAGACATTGTCCTCACCTTCGGACATTTTAGATAACATTTTGGTGGTCTCAAACGTCTTAGTGGGTAGGAATGATCTGAATTATCCGGAATGATCAAGGAGTGATCCCGAGGATAAAAAAATGCCCGAAGTTCCAAAAAATGCTCAAAAGTCAAAATTTCCATATGCTTTTGAAACACACTTCATTGTGTATATTTCATTATTCTAAATCTAACACAACTTGAACATAAAAAATCCGACTTCATATGAAGAAGTTATACAAATTCAAAGTTTAGGTCCAAATAGGCAAAAAAGTCAAAGGTCAACTGGTTGAAGAATTTTTATATTTACCTCTTACGATTTTTGAAATTTTTAATAAAAATGCCTCCCCATTGATGACCAGACCCAGAGAGATACGCTTGAAGATAGACGAACTATGTTATCAATGTGTTGGTGTCCTTTTCTTTTGTGTGGTTTATTATTGGTGTTTATTTTGTTGCAATTTTCATTTCAAGTTTCCTATGACAGTTAATTTAATCTATTTTAAAGGTTTTTTAATTATATGCATACACTTTTAAAAAGTTAGTAAACTAGTCTCATTTTCGATCAGGATTTTAGATCGCCAAAATAAACATGGTTGACCAATGTTCACCACGATTTATTTTTATATTAATATAATCTTTGTCACAATTCGAAGTTGGACTATGGTTGACCATGTTTTATTTTCATATTGAGACATCCTTTGTCACAATATGACGTTTGACAATGATTGACCATGGTAAGTTTTCTTATTGAGCCAATCTATGTTACAATGCGAAGTTGGACCATGGTTGACCATGGATGACCATGGTTGTCACAATGTGATGTTGGACCAAGAGACAATCATGGTCACAATGTGACAATGGTTGACCATGATTAACCATGGCTGATAATGGTTGATTTCTATATTGAGACAATCTTTATCACAATGTGACATTGGAACATGGTTAACCATCATTGATTTCCATATTGAGACAATCCTTATCATAGTGTGACTTTGGACCATGATTTATTTTAATCTCGAGGCAATCTTTGTCACAATATGACAGTGAACCATGGTTGACCACTATTGATTTTTATAGTGAGAAAATCCTATGATAAACCCTCAGATAAATATTATAAACCAAGGTATAAAATACCTATACTAAATATTATAAACACTAAATAAACATGGTTGACCATGGTTGATTTACATTTCAAAACAATATTTATCATAATACGACATTGAACCATGGTTCACCCTTGGGTTTATAATAACTTAGGGTTTTATAATTAATCCCTTGGCTTTATCAATCTAAGGATTAATCCCTTGGGTTTAATATTATTCCTTTGGGTTTATAATATCGTTCCCGTGGGTATATTAATATAAGGGTTCATATTCCTATGGTATAATATTATTCATAGAGTTTATAATATCAATCCCTTGGGCATATCAATCTATGGTTTCATATTCCTAGGTTATAATAATATTCATAGGGTTTATAATACTAATCCCTTAGGTTGAATATAAATCATGATCATCCAAGGGTTTATATGCCTTGGATTTATAATATTAGTCCCTTGGGTTTAATATTATCCCCTTGGATTTATAATGCCTTGTGATTTTACTATTAACCCATTGGGTTTATTATTCCCCTAGGTTTATAATATAAATCCATTGTATGTATTACTCTAAGAGTTCATATCACTAGGGTATAATATTATTCATATGGTTTGTAATATAATCCTAAGATTTAATATCGATTAGGTTTATATTCATGGTCAACCATCTTTATCTTAAGGTTTATAGTATTCATATAAGGGTTTATATTATAAAACCCCAAGGTATTGTAAACCTAAGGGAATAATATTAAACCCAATTATAAACCCAAAGTATATAGGCTAAAAGATAAATATTATAAACACAAGGGAATAATAATCATAATGGATTAATACTAAAACCCAAGGGATTATAGACCCAAGGGAATAATAGTAAACCCAAGGTATATTAACCATAAAATAAATATTATATACACTACAATAAAAATGGTTGGCCATGGTTGACCACAAATGATTTTCATATTGACAAAATCATTGTCACTATGTGAAGTAGGTCTATATTTGTTCTTGTTTGATTTTCATATTGAGGTAACCTTTGTCACAATGTGATGTTGGACATTGATTGACTGTGATATATTTTCCTATTGGGACATTATTTGTCACAATATGACATTGGACCATGGTTGACCATGGATGACCATGGTTGTCACAATGTGATGTTGGATGAAGAGACAATATTTGTCACAATGTGACCATGGTTGACCATCATTGGTCATGGTTGACCACGGTTGATTTTCGTATTGAGATAATCTTTTTCACAATGCTATGTTGCAACATGGTTGACCATGGTTCATTTTCATATTGAGACAATCCTTGTCGTAATGCAATATTGGAAAATCATTGACCATGGTTGAGCATGACATATTTTCATATTGAGAGAATCTTTATCACAATGTAGCATTGGACCATGGTTAACCATGGCTGGCCATGATTGATTTTCATACTGAGAAATCCTATGATAAACCCTCATATAAGTATTATAAACCAAGTAATATAAGCCTTATGATAAATATTATAAATGTTAAAATAAACATGGTTGACCATGGTTGATTTACATATTGATACAATCTTTGTGTAAATACGATATTAAACTATGGTTCACCATTGGGTTTATAATATGAATCCCTTGGCTTTATCAATATAAGGGTTAATCTATTTGGTTTAATACTAGTCACTTGAGTTTATATTCCCTTGGGTTTTTAGTATTAATCCCTTGGGTTTATTATTCCCTTAGGTCAATAATATTAATCCCTTAAGTATATTAATCAAAGGGTTCATATTGTTAGGGTATAATATTATTCATAGAGTGTGTAATCTCAATCCCTTGGGTATATTAATCTAAGAGTTTGTATTCCTAAGGTATATTATTATTCATATGGTTTATAATATTAACCCCTTAGGTTCAATATAAATCATGGTCAACCAAGGGTTTATATACCTTGTATGTACGATATTAGTTCCTTGTTTTTTATATTATTCCCTTGGGTTTCAATATTAATCATTTGGTCCCTTAGGCTTATATTATCAATCCCTAGGGTATACTAATCTAAGGGTTCATATGCCTAGGGCATAAGAGTATTCATAGGGTTTATAATATTAATCTTAGCATTTAATATCCATTGGGTCTATAATCATGGTCAACCATACTTATTTTATGGTTTTAATATTTATCTTAGGGTTTATATACCCTGGGTTTATAATATTAATTCTTTGAGTTTAATACTATTTCTTTGGTTTTATAATCCATTGGGTTCAATATTCTCTCATCTGAAAGGGAAAATGTCTCATACACCATCTATTATCTAATTATCCCAAAAACAAAAAAAATCTATACACCAATTTAATATTTAATTAATTCTTACCCTCAAAATTAAATTATTACTATTATTAAACAATATATACTTTCGTTGCTTGTGAATATTGATTATCTTACATTTTGTATAATAAATACTTAAATGCCCTGCTGAAAAGAAAATGAAGTTAGAGTTCGGGGTAATTTTTGAGTAATTGATACCATTAAGATATGTTGAAGGTTTTGTATTATGGAGAATCCTCTGTCATTGAAATGGGATTTGAATATTGATTCTCTACCCGAATAAATCCTTAAATTGTTCTAAAAAAATTAATTTCTTTCATACACTTTAAAGGTTCTAAATTATGAAATATCTTTGAAAATTTTGATGGATAAATTATTTAATGACATAGAAACTTAATTTTTTTTTATTAAACATAGACACCATTTCATATATAGAAAACAAAAAAACATCTTAACCTTTTTGTGAGGAAACTAACTCACCAACATCAACTCATATCTTCCCAATCTAACAACCAAGAAAGACATGATAATTCCAGCTGCTCATCTAATGGATATTATCATTTTATAGAAACTAAGTTGGAAAATCAACTTCAATTATAAAAACCTTAAAAAAGTTTCATTCCGCCATAGTGGCCTCTAATGTGCTCAACTAATAATTAATAAAAATAAAATAAATAAGTATTAATAATTTATAGTTTTTTCTTTTCTATTAAGTTATCTTAAATTAGAAATGGAAAGAAACACCTTCGAAAACAAAAATGATGAAGCACGAGGTCACGGTCGATGAAAGAGATCTGTAAATATTATTCGATTCAGACAGATGACATGGAACAAAGACGGTTGAGTGTTTTACAAATAAGCATTGTTTTATCGACAAAATTATGCACATGAGGACAGCCGTAAATATTAAAAAATTCATAAAAGAGCTAGTTAATTAATACCATATTCCCCTATTCCATTATAAAAGCATGAATAATAATAAAAAATAAAACAAATAATTATTAATAATTTAAATTGTTTCCTTCCCTATTAAGTTATCATAAATTAGAAATGGAAAGAAACACTTTCAAAAAAAAATATGAAGCAAGAGGTCACGGTCGATGAAAGAGATCTCTAAATATTTTTCGATTCAGTCAGCTGTCGTGGAACAAAAAAGGTTGAGCGTTTTACAAATAAGCATTGTTTTATCGACAAAATTACGCACATAGGACAACCATAAATATTTAAATATTTAAAAAATCATAAAATAGTGAGTTAAATACTAGCATATTCCCACATTCCATTATAAAATCATGAATAAACATGTTCATGTCTCCTTAAAATCTATATCGCTTTGCATAAACATATCCCAAGGCATATCCATGTGATAGACGTGAGTTCATTGTGAAGTAAAAAGACACATACCTTTAAAGAAGATATAAGAACAACATTCGTTCAGTAGTGGCACAAATAAAGCTTCAAACCTAAAGTATGTGATAGTTTTATGTACACTAATCCCATCATACATGAATGAAATGGGATAACCAAATTTTAGGGAGGAAATCTAATCTCACATGAGTTAATCCTTATACCTATTAATTCATAGAATGTATAGCTGCATTGGAATAATATATAAATAAAGTGAAGCATATACAGATGCATCTATTACTTGGAAAAAAGAATGGGGGAGATTTAAAGGATTGAAGATAAGCCTAAATTGGAGTGTTAAATTCCTTTCACACTAGAATAAGTAGTTCAACCACCAACGGTCGTAGATTACACTGACGTGAACTCCGAGAGGAAAGTCGAGTAAACAAATAAAAAAAATGAGAGATAAGGTTTTGACTAAAACCTACAACGTGAAATGAAAGAGGAACATCAAATGAATGATGAGACCTGAGAGATAAAGGTTTTGACTAAAACCTACGATGTGAGATGGAAGAGGAAAATCAAGTGAGAGATGAGACACAAACTAACGGGCTAATAAATAATAAGTTTGTATAAATAATAACCTTACATAATAACGAAGGATATCGCTTATACCCTACAACACATGGGAGATTGCTTCTCTATTTCTTGAAGCCAACTTTCCCACACATATCATTTATGTATATTAGAAGATGAGATACATGATATGATAACAAGCATAGGGAAAATGATAGAGCTGAAGGAACACCACGAAGAAAAACTCAATAGACATACATAAAATATGGTGTTAACATCCATATAGAAAGTTATAACTTCAAAAAGATTCATAATACAAATATGTCTCTCCGTGAACCTCACTATGGGTTGCTTGTACCTTATTAAAGAGAAATACAACAGATAATTCACAAAATAGATATGCCATTCAAAACTAGCCATTATCCTCGTTAATCTTATATATATATATATATTCAGTAACTTGCAAGGAGCTGTGTAAACAACTTTGCAAACATACCCGATGAAGTTAGCTGTCGAAGATTATTGTGTCGGTCAACTATGTGCAATAAATTTCTCTTACTGCATGTAATATGGCACGCTCAATGGAACCGCTATGCCGTTTTTAGTCTGGATGATACTACATGGGGTTTTCACATTGCATAATATGTTTCTCACATCACTCTCGAAGATGGTTTTGGCAACCAAGAGTACCAATTCATGATTCACATTCATTATTTTTTTACTGAATTCCTTTACTGAAGAGAGATAATTCACACCAATTAACAGAGGAACACAACTTGAAACCCACGTTGAATACAAATGCCCACAAAGAGCTGAAGAAGTTGAAAATCATGGAAAAAATTTCTTTCATCAAGCAATCACAATTTTTTTCTTTCCAGTTTGCATAATGATCTTGATCAACTAATTATTGGAATTGTCATGAAGATCTTCTTCCATTACTGTCATGCACCAATTGAGGTTACAAAATAGTTTTGGGAAAGGCTCTCTCTCGTATCGAAATACACAAAGCCCCCTTCTTGCTGTTGGAAATTTCTGATAATTTCAAACAAAACTGAATAGAGAGTAATACTTTGTTTTTACCACACAGGATCTTAACGCAGCGGAACAAAAAAAAATGTTTCCAGAACACAGAGTTTAACACACACACATAAAAACTTGTATTCATTAAAAGACTGTTGTTACAAAATATGGTTCTTCCTCTCTCACAGAGGGATTTACAAAAAAAATTCACACACTGTTGTGTCTACTCTATATGCTATTTCGCTGTTGCGGCTTTCTTTTACATTCACGTGCTGCTGCGTGTTACAGATGCACTGCTGTGCTTTTTCACATTCCTAACTCACTCTCTACTACTAACTGAAAAAACTTTTATATCTACCAGGTTATGCATGAGAAGGTCAAAAATGACCACCAACCACTTTAACTCTCTGATGGAGTCTCTGTTGTAGTCTGTTGCTCTTGATGAACAAAAGACTGATATTTTCAAATATTCTACTGTACTTCTCGAGCAGGTGGAGTGGAATTCCATAACTAATAAATGCGTTGAACTACTCGAGGCAGGTCCTTTCCTTCTCGGCCATACTTTCATGTTAAATGTGGTTGTTGAGAAGTAATGGTGCAGAATGTTGAATCAGGCGTTCTTCCTTCTTTGGGAACACAAAACAGGTTAAGGCATAAAGACAGTATGACGAAGGCGTGTTCAAGGTGGGAATAAATAATGGCCATTGGATTAAAAATGGATGGCGGAGATTAACTTGGCGAAGGTGCAATATGCGATAGCTGATGGGTTGCATCGCAACATCACATCGGCGGGAGACAAAAATGAAAACAAAACTCATATGAGGGTTGCGATTTGCGATTTGTGATTTGCGATCGTATTGCAGAATCGCAATCGGCAGAAAGCAAAGAACACAGAGGGGAAATAGGTCGTGAACGCGATTTGCGATATGTGATAATATCGCATCGTCGCGTCAGGAAAAATTCAAGAGAACACACGGAGACAATGGTCATGAATGCGATTTGCGATCTGCGATGAGATCGCGTCGCAAGGGAAAAATAGTGTTGCAGTTGAAATTATCATTTCAACACTCCCATTTAATTTCAACTGCTGGGTTATCAGTCATACCCAGACATTTCCTCAAATACTCAAAACTTTTTTGTCCCAAAGGCTTGGTTAGAATGTCCGCAACCTGTTCCTGAGTGTTACAATGTTTTAAAACAATTTCACCATCGTTCACTAATTCTCTGATGTAATGGAACTTTGTATCAATGTGTTTCGTTCGCTATTGAAACACAGAATTCTTGGATAGTGCAATAGCTGAGCTATTGTCGCCGAAAGTAACCGTTGCTTTTGCTTCCTCTTAGCCTAAGCTCCTTAACATTCTTCTCATCCAAGCCGCTTGACATGTTGCTACTGTAGCTGCCACGTATTCTGCCTCTGTTGTAGACAACGCCATGATAGGTTGTTTCTTAGAAGCCCACGAAATGGCTCTTGAACCCATGTGAAAGAGATAACCGGATGTGCTTTTCCGATCATCTACACTTCCAGCCCAATCACTATCAGTGTATCCAACTAAATCTGAGCTTTCTGAAAAAGTATATAAGATGACAAATATTTTTGTACCTTTAACAAACCTCAGAATTCTTTTTGCTACCTGCCAATGTGCTTGTTTTGGCCTCTCCATGAATCTGGAAATTAAACTAATAGCAAACATTATATCTGGCCTAGTTGCAGTCAAATATATAAGGCCACCAACTATGCTCTTGTACACGCTAGGATCAAAATCCTTGCTGATGTCCTCTTTGTTGAGTTTTAATCCCACCATTGTGGGAGTGATTACTGCCTTGCTATCCTGCATATTAAATTTGTCCAACAATTCATTTACATATTTTGCTTGCGAAATAAAAATTCCATTTTCATTTTGATCTACTTCTATTCCTAAGAAGTATCTCAGCAAACCCATTTCAGTCATCTCAAATTCTTCTTTCATTACTGATTTGAAATTTTTCATGAGGTAGTCATCATTACCTATAAAAATCACATCATCAACATACAACACTACAATTAAAATTTTACCATCCTTTTCTTTGATGTAGACAACGGGTTCTCCCTCACACTTTGCAAATTCATTTTCCAGTAGATAGGAATCTATCCTACTGTACCACGCTCTTGGTGCTTGCTTCAGCCCATAAAGAGCTTTCTTCAATTTGCATACTTTGTGCTCATGGCCTTTCTTTTCATAGCCTCGAGGTTGTTCAATGTAAACCTCTTCCATTAATACTCCATTTAGGAATGCTGACTTCACATCCATTTGGTAAACTTTCCACTTGTTTTGTGCTGCTATAGACAGCACTACTCTCACGGTTTCCATTCTTGCAACCGGTGCGAAAGTCTCCTCATAGTCTCTCCCATACTGCTGCTTGTATCCCTTGACAACCAGTCTTGCCTTGTGCCTTTCTATCTTGCCTTCAACATTGCTTTTGGTCTTGTAGACCCATTTAACTCCAATGACTTCTTTATCTTTTGGTAGCTCAACTAAATCCCATGTATTGTTTCTTTCTATGGCATTGATCTCCTCATCCATAGCTTCTATCCATTTCTTATCTTTAATTGTATCTTTGAAATGAATAGGGTCATCAACATGACAATACAAAGCGAACAAGGAATTCATTCCTTCATCATAAATATCACTTAAATTTCTGAATTTCTTACCTCTTTCGTTCGGTGTGTAAGTGCTTGAAGATGCACTTGAATTTCCTCCTTGTGGGGTGCTTGGAGAAGCACTTTCATTTCTCCTCAAGGGTGTCTCTTGCTGTCATTGTGTTGGCGCTGCTGTTTGGGGATGTATTTCAGCCATCTCTTCATCATCTTCATCATGAGACAAACAGTTTTTAACATTCACTGTTTTCTCTATGCTTCCATCCCAAGCTTCCTCTTCAATGAACTGAACATCTCTACTCACAAAAAACTTCTTGGTAGATGGGATATACAATCTGTAAGCTTTGGATTCCTCACTGTATCCAATGAAAATACATTTATCCCCTTTGTTGTCCAACTTCTTCCTTAGCTGATCTGGAATGTGTGCATAAGCCACACAACCAAAATTTTTCATGTGGGTGACTCCTTGCTTTCTCCCACTCCATGCTTCTTCCAGCATTTTGTTCATCACTTCTTTTGTAGGACACCTATTCAAAATATATACTGCATAATATACAACTTCAGCCCAATAATCATTTGGCAAATTCTTTGCCTTCAACATGCTCCTTGCCATATCCATGATGGTCCTATTCTTCCTTTCAGCAACTCCATTTTGCTGTGGGGTGTACCTTGTGGTAAATTGTTTGTGTATTCCATTTTCCCTACAAAACCGTAGGAATTCCTTGGAGATATACTCACCTCCTCTGTCAGTTCTCAAAACTTTGATGTGCAGCCCACTTTGATTTTCCACAAGTGCTTTGAAATTTTGAAATTTCTCAAACACTTCACCTTTGTTCTTCAGAAAATAAGCCCAAGTCTTTCTTGTGAAATCATCAATGGATGTTAAAGTATAGAGGCTGCCTACAAGTGATGGAGTTTGCATCGGTCCACATAAACCTGAGTGGACAATTTCTAAGGGTGCTTTTGGCCTTATGCTTTTCCCTGATGGAAAACTTTCTTTGTGTTGTTTTCCCAAAATACAACCTTCACAAAGGCTGTCTAGTTTCTCTATCAATGGTAATCCTCTTACCATTCCTTTTCTGCTCAGCAAGTTAAGACCTCCAAAGTTGAGATGTCCAAATCTAAAGTGCCACAACCAATTTTCATCTTTTGGTATGCTTTGGAAAGCCTCTTGGGTAACTGCTGCTATTACTTCTTTGTTTTTCAAATGTGCCCTTATTCTGAGAGGGAACATTCTGTTCCTCGTCATCTTCACTTCAGCAATACATCTTTTGCTGGGTGCTCTATCCATGATGGTGGATACATCATTCAGAAAGAAAATATTGTAACCCTTTTGAACAAGTTGTCCAATATTTAAGAGCTTACACTTCATTCCAGGAACATAATAGACATTTGCTATGGTTTTCTTTTCCCCTTTCTTTGTAAATATTTTTACTTCTCCTTTTCCCATAACAGAAACTTTACTATCAGCCCCAAGTGTGACTTGTGATTTCACACTCTGATATAAAGACGAAAACAGGGCTATGTTTCCTGTCATATGGTTACTACAACCAGAATCTAGAAACCATATATATCTTCACTGTTTGTTTCAGCCATATTACAAGCTAACAACACATTATCTTGGCTGATATTTTCTCTAGTGATATTTGCACTAGATCTATTATTCATATCATGCTGCTTCTTCCTACATTCATTGGCATAATGTCCATATTTTTTACAATAATAACATTGGACATTGGATTTTTCATACCTTTGTCCTTGAGCATGATGTTGTTCACTTTGTTGGCTACTACCTTAGCCTTGGTTCTGATTTGGATTGTTGCCTCTTCCTTGAGCATTTGCTGGAATGTTCCTTCCACCTCTGTTTTGGCTTTTGCCTCTTCCTCTCTTGTTTCCTCTGCCTTGACCTCTTCCTCTTCCAAAGGGCATCTGGGTTTTGAAGGCATGTTCTAGAGATGAGTTTTCATTTCTACTCAACCTCTGCTCATGTGTTATCAGTGATGCATGCAGTTCATCAACTGAAAAATTTGTGAGATTCTTTGTCTCTTCTATGGTGGTGACTATCACATGGAACTTTGAGGGTAGGACCCTCAATAGTTTCTCCACAATCCTCCTTTCTTCAAGAACTTCTCCATGAGTCCTTATTTGTGTGACTAAACCAATCACATGTGTGAAGAATGAGTCAATATTATCTGACTCCTTCATACAAAGATTTTCAAAATCTTTCCTCAGCAATTGTAGTTTTGTTGTCTTCACTTTCTCCATACCTTCATAGGTTGTCTTGAGAGTTTGTCATGCTTCTTTGGATGTCCTAGCTACTGCTAACCTCGGAAACACGCTTCCATGCACTACTTGATATAAGAAGAAGAGGGCTTTTGAATCCTTCTTCTTGTAGCTCTTCAACAAATCCTTCTCTCCCTGAGTGAGATTATTAAACTCATTTTCATCTGCTGGTTCTTTAAAACCATCTTCAACTATTTCTCATAAGTCTTGGGAAGCAAACAAGGCTTTCATTGTTATTGCCCAATAGTCATAATTTTAGCCATCAAATAGTGGGAGCTGCATACCCATGTTATTGCTGGTGCTGGTGCTGGCCATACTTGCACTCTAAACTAGGCTTCAAATATACAGTCAAGTATTTAAATAGCTGTTTGAGGAATACCTTGGATTTTTGACTGAGTCTTCACTATGTTGAAGACGCTGCTGCAGCAAGAATCCTTCCTTCAACTTCTTTGACACTTTCAAAGAGCCTGGACAAGCTCCAATACCACTGTTGCAAATTTCTGATAATTTCAAACAAAACTGGATAGAGAGTAATACTTTGTTTTTACCACACAGGATCTTAACACAACGGAACAAAAAAAAATGTTTCCAGAATACAGAGTTTTACACACACACATAAAAACTTGTATTCATTAAAAGACTGTTGTTACAAAATATGGTTCTTCCTCTCTCACAGAGGGATTTACAAAAAAAATTCACACACTGTTGTGTCTACTCTATATGCTATTTCGCTAATGCGGCTTTCTTTTACATTCATGCGCTGTTGCGTGTTACAGATTCACTTCTGTGCTTTTTCACATTCTTAACTCACTCTCTACTACTAACTGAAAAAACTTTTATATCTACCAGGTTATGCGTGAGAAGGAAAAAATGACCACCAACCGCTTTAACTCTCTGATGGAGTCTCTACTGTAGTCTGCTGCTCTTGATGAACAAAAAACTGATCTTTTCTGATATTCTGTTGTACTTCTCGAGTAGGTGGAGTGGAACTCCATAACTGATAAATGCGTTGAACTGCTCGAGGCAGGTCCTTTCCTTCTCGGCCATACTTTCATGTTAAATGTGGTTGTTGAGAAGTAATGGCGCAGAATGCTGAATCAGGCGTTCTTCCTTCTTTGGGAACACAAAACAGGTTAAGGCATAAAGACAGTATGACGGAGGCGTGTTCGAGGCGGGAATAAATAATGGCCGTTGGATTAAAAATGGACGGCGGAGATTAACTTGGCGAAGGTGCGATATGTGATAGCTGACGGGTTGCATCGCAACATCGCATCGGCGGGAGACAAAAATGAAAACAAAACTCATATGAGAGTTGTGATTTGCGATCGTATCGCAGAATCGCAATCGGCAGAAAAAAAAAAGAACGTAGAAGGGCAACAGGTCGTGAACGCGATTTGCGATATGCGATAATATCGCATCGTCGCGTCGGGAAAAATTCAAAAGAAGACATGGAGACAATCATCATGAAAGCGATTTGCGATCTGTGATGAGATCGCGTCGCAAGGGAAAAATAGTGATGCAGTTGAAATTATCATTTCAACACTTGCATGGCGAATGTCTAGAATAATTTTCACGATTGCCGATCTCATATCAAATTCTGCGACTTCTAAGGCTTTGCCCCCTACTTTGACAGCGAACAACCATAGAAGGTGGAGCGCTATGGAAAAACAAGATATGAATTGTAATAGGCTTTGCCTATGGTATGCTTGCACTGATCGGATCGCAGACACAGGTCGATACTGTCTAATCACATAATTTTCACGATTGCGGATCTGGTATCAATTTCTGCTACTTGCAAGGCTTCGGCCCCTACTTTCGCAAGGAACAACCAGAGAAGGTGGACATTATTGACAATGATAATGTGATCCAAACACGATGGTCCAATTCAATTCCATCGGCGACGTTCCTGGTCACCATCAAACCGATTCATTTTCACTATGTAATGCACCCTCCTCAAAAGCACAGCAGTGGTTGTGCTATTACGACGAAAGATATTCGCTGAAGAATCCATCGTGGAAGTTGGTTCAAAATTCAACACAACTTCATCCATGTGAGGTCAAAATAGTCGAAGGCTTTCTATTTCAATTTCAGT
The DNA here is from genome assembly GCA_031772625.1 of Pinus tabuliformis. Taxonomy (NCBI): domain Eukaryota; kingdom Viridiplantae; phylum Streptophyta; class Pinopsida; order Pinales; family Pinaceae; genus Pinus; species Pinus tabuliformis. The sequence goes on from CM062811.1 coordinate 809,954,433, forward strand.
GGATGAAGCTTGCTTGACTTTTTACCTCAATGAAATAAGAGTTAATTTCCTAGGAATATGCTTCTGTATCAGAGCTTATATACCACTAGGGCTTGCTTTAAGTGGGCAGGCATGCTTTTTATTCCATGACGGTTCATCAGCTTTGTCTTCCAATGACTAATCAACTATCTCCCAATGGTGCATCAATGTTTTTTATTCATGCTCTCAGTCTCCCAAGTTTCTCAAACCTTCCGGCACCCATGTCGAGGTGCACCTGGACCCGCTCATCATCGTCCATTCGCATGACCATTGACCAACGACATAAATTACTCCTAGCTGGTTATGGATAACTATCCAACTCTCCCGAATTATTTTTTTTAATTTCCTTCGTTCTATCTTAAATTATGTGATGAAGGTCTGAGATCCGGTTCTTTAGTTGTTATAGACATGATTCGGTTTAGGCTTGAACCCTTCGCCCAGTCGTAGTGGTTTCCTTCAAGAACAAGTTCATTCGCTCGAAAGTTCCGAATACAGGTTTCTTATACCTATTTTCTTCCTTCCACATTTAACTTCATGGTTTTGTTTTCTTTAGAAGCATATTAGATGTGTCCATGACCTTGGATAAATTTAATTACGGTTAAGGTTACATATCTCGAATATTTGTGCTTGTTTATGTTGTATATAAATACCGTATGCTCCTGTTCCCATCACCGCACGACCTCAATTTGTCTCCCATTATTTTCCACGAGTTTCCCCTATCGACCCCCAATTCGAATCACTTCAGGTACTCTGCCATGGATTTTTATCGATTTGTTGAGTCATTGTTCAGTTCTCCTCAGAGACCGTCGTTGAACACCTTGACAATGCTATAGTCCCCATCTGTGACTGCCTTAGATTTTTGCAACACTAATCCAAAGCCTTAGGGTTTACAATGCAGTAATAAATAAGTTTTTCTATCTCTTTTATTAGTATCTTTTTTAAAGAAAAAAATTGTTTAAATTTTGGTGGTAAGTAACTGATGGTAAATATGTTATTAATTTGAGTATGAGTTATTTTCAAAGATTTTATTTTTAAATGGTTTTCCTGCAAAGCATAAGAACAAAAAAATAATACACAAATATATGAGAAGCATGCATGAATATTGCAACGATTTCCCTAATTATGATATAAAATATGCGCTCAATTTATGTACATGACATTATAGTATGCAAAGGATGCAATAAAAACTTCAAATTATGATCCAATCAAATGTTTGAAAAACATATTTTTTAGATATTGAAAATAAATATTTATTTCCAAAATTAAACATTATAAGTTGCATCGATCAATGTTAAGCTAATAAAAATCAATGGAAATATCAATTAATACATTGCTAAAATCCTACTTTGCTATGACTAATAAACTAACACAACTCCATTAGTCAATGGGACTAATATATGTCAATAGGCATATATCAACCAAGTTAATAATTATTAGGTGTATGGTAGACATTTAATCTGATAGCATAGACATTTAAACCATATGTTATAAACTTTAATACACAGAAACCCTATATATTAAACCCTCAATATTATAAACCCTAATATTAAACTCAATGTTATTAACCCAAACGATATAAACCATAACAAAAAATTATTAAATGTGGTTGATAGTATCGATCAACCTATATCAAGCACATGCACAACCACATCAGTAAATATTGTTGAATAATTTTGTAATTTTGCATTCCAACATTGGAGAAATTGCAATGTAACATAACATTACCACAATGTTTGTCACATTGTGATGTTGGATAGGTTTATGTACAACTATGATGTCACAACATGTTCAGTTATTAATATTAATCAATAATTTCATAGGAAATCAAGTTTGACTGAAGTTTAAGAGTGTTGACTCACAAACATAGTAAAACATAATCCAACATAGTCAACCACATTGGTAAATATGGTTGACTAAACCTTAATATTATAAACCCTATGTTATATACCCTATATATTAAACACATAATATTATAAACCCTAATGTTAAACCCAATATTATAAACCTCGATATTAAAAATCCTAGTATTATAAACCAAATGATATAAGCCAAAATCTTAAAAATCCTGGCACAATCACATTAGTAAATTTGGTTGATATACCTAGATCATCACATATCAATTACATGCAAAACTACATTAGTAAATGTAGCTAAATAATTTGTTAATGTTGCATTATGACATTGAGGAAATTGTAATGCAATGTAATATTCCAACAATGTTTGCCACATTGTGACACTGGATAGATTTATGTGCCATTTTGATGTCACAACATGTTTGATTATTAATATTAATCAATAATATTGACACACATTTAATTTTGACCAAAGTTTAAGAGTGTTGAGTTCTAATCATAGTCAACCAAATATAGTCATCCACACTAGTAAATACGGTTGACTAATTTTGTAATGTGGCATTACGACATTCACAAAATTTGATCACTATCAACTATTAATGTTATATTCAATCACATAATAATAATAATATACTCAAGCTTAATGTTAATATTAATATTAGTATTATTCTAAGTAAACTTTATTAATATTGACATTATTATTAAACAATTGTTAATATTCATTGTGACTAACCAAGGATGACCTTAGTTAACAATGGTTGACAAGTTTGACTGTAGTTAACCACAGTTGACTATAGTTGAATATCAACAAGTTACATTGAAAAAGGACAACCATGAATTAATTTTGAATTTTATTAAACATGGTAAACATAAGGTCGACCTAGTTTGATCATGGTCAACTATTTAAACATGGACTATAAAGGTTAACTTTATTTGAAGATGTTAAACTAATGTGGTTGACTATTGTTTGACTATTAATATTAATTAATAATAGTTGATTCTATTTTACTGAAGTTGAAGAGTGTTAAGTGTCAAACATAGTCAACCACATTAGTAAATGTGGTAGACTAATTTTCTAATATAGAAATGAGAAATTGGATAAATTGAAATGTAATGTAACATTGCAACAATGTTTGTCACAATGTGATAATGTTTATCACATTACAACATTTGATAAAATTTTGTCACAAAGTGACAATATAACATTGCAACAATATTTGTCACAATGCAATAAAAGTTACCACATTGCAAAATTTGCCGCATTGTGCCATTTGTCATATTTCGTGAACAAGTTCACCATGGATGAACATGGTTTGAATAATTTGACCATGATTGACCATAGTTTTTTATGATGGATTATGGTTGTTTTTATTGATAATGGAAGGCTATAGTTGATTATGTTTTACCATGGTGACATAGGCTAACCATATTTGGCCATAGGAACAATGGTTGGTGATGTTAAGCATGACTTTACCATGGTTTTTAAAATTTGATTTTGGTGATTATGGTTAACCAAATAAGACCATGATTGCCCATGGTTGACCTAAGTTGGTCGTGACTCAACATGACTCACCATGGTTGACATATGTCAACCATGCAAAATACAGTTAAGTGTGGTTTACCATGGTAACCATAATTAACTATGGTCAATCATAGTCAACCATGGTATTCATAGTTAATGATGGTTGACCATGACTTGACTATGATTCACAATGTGTGACTTTTATTAAACATTGTTGATTGTGTTTTCATTATGGATAATGTTTGTTTGACTATAGTTGAACATGATTGAATATAGTTGTCATTGTTGACTATGTCTCACTATGGCATGGCGTTGACTATTGTTAAATTTCATAAACATAGGGTTGACCAAGTTTAATCATGGTCAACTATTATATATTATATAATATCTTAATATATAAGAAAATTACTATATAAATCATTTTTAGTATTTTAATATTGGTGTTTATAGTATTGGAGTTAATATTAGGATTTATAATATTGAGTTTATAATATTAAGGTTTATTATTTTAGGGCCTATAATATTATGATTTTATATATAGGGTTTATAATATAAGGGTTTAATATTGTAGTTGACTAAACCCTAATATTAAAAAACCTATATTATAAACTCAATATTATAAACCCATAATATTAAACCCTATTATTGTAAACCCTATATTTGAAACCTTGATATATTAATCTCTAATATATAAAATTATTAACTATGTTAGACTTTAAGCTTATGTGGCCTTCTTTTGGAAAATTATGATTTGAATCATCCACAATATTATGTACATTTTGTTGACTTTTCGAATTCCAAAGGGGATTCATCTTCAGGACAAAAAGTGAGTAATTCATTGAAAAAAGAGTTAAATGACCAAAAAGTCAAACAAATACCTAACAAGTGAACAAAAATAAATAAAACCCGACTAATTCTTAAAATATATATTAAAACTAAAACTAAACGTACACTAATAAATGTATATGTAAAATAAATAATAATTAATTATAAACAATTAATATATTTTAATTAATTATAAGTAATTGATATTTTATTTGTTGAAATAGATAAATCATAATTAATTTTATTTATAAATTAATTTTTAAATTTTAATTATTTGAAATTACTATAAATAAATAATTTATTTATTTTTGATAATATTTTTTTATGAAAACTGTTTGAAAACTAATTTACTTAATTAATAATAATAATAAATTTTGAGCATGGTTTATTATGTTGAACATAGGTTGACCATGATTTTTAATGGTTGATTATGGTAAATATGATTGACCACATATGATCATGATTGACAATGGTTGGGTTATGTTGCCCATAATTCAGCACGACTCACCATTTTTTAGTTAGGTCAACCATGCTGAATATAGTCAGTGATGGTTTGCAATGGTTGACCATGGTGACCATAGTTAAATATGGTAAATCATAGTCAAGTATCATGACCATAGTTGATGATGGTTAATCATAGTTAAAATATAGTTGACACTATGTGACAATTGTTAAACATCGTTGACTATGCTTTCTCTATGGTTAATAATTATTTGACTATGGTTGAACATTTTTTTTCCATGTTCACCTTATAAAAATTGACTATGTTTAACTATATCATCAAATTGATTGTTGTTAAAGACAGTAAATATTATATTGACCTAGTCTAATTATAATAAATTATTATATATTATATAATATTATAATATATAAACAAAGTACTATATACAATATTATTATAATATTATATAAGATTTATATTATAATATAGCAAAATATTATCTATTATTAGATGAAGGCTTTCTGTTTCAATTTCAGGTTGATGAAGATTGGTTGACTTTTTAGATCAACTATAAAGATTTAATATCTTCCGAATATTATGTATTATTAACTGAAGGTTTTCTAGATGAAAATGGATTGAAGTTTTACATCAACTATAAAGATTTAATGTCCTCAAAATATGCTTGGTCTTAGACCTTATCTATGACTAGGGTTTGTGATAAGTGGTCACGCATGGTTTGTATTCCGTGACGCTTCATCAGCTCTGTCTCCCAACAGTTCATCAACGATTTGTATTAATGATCTCTGTCTCTCAGGGTTCTCATCCCTTCCAGCACCCAAACCGAGGTGCAGTGGGAACCACTCATCACCATCCATCGGCACGACCATTGATCAATGATACGAATTACTCCTAGCTGGTTATGGGTAACTACCTAGCTTTCCCTGTTTTCCTAGCTGGTTATGGGTAAGTACCCAGCTTTCCCTGTTTTCCTAGCTGGGTATGGGTAACAACCCAACTCTCCCTGCTTTTTTTAATTCCCTTTGTTTTATCTTAAATTACGTGTTGAAGGTCTCAGATCCAGTCCTATACTTATTGTAGGCATATTTCGATTTATTCTTGAACTCTTCACCTGGTCATAGCGATTTCCTTAGAGAAAATTTTCATTTGTTTGAATGTATAACACATCTTATGTTGGCTTTTGTTCCAAATACAAGTTCCTTGATACCTGCTTTCTTCCTTCAAAATTTAACTCGAGGTTTTGGTCTTTTTTAACAGCGTACTAGATGTGTCCACGACCTTGCATAATTTTAATTACTGTTAAAGTTCCATATCTCAGATATTCGAGTTTGTTTATGTGAGATGTAAGCAGAGATTGTGTGTTCCTGTTCCCGTCACCGCACGGCCTTAATTTCTCTCCCACTATTTTCGATTATCTTACCCTAACGACCCCCAATTCAGCTCCCAAGGAATTTTATCGATTTGCTGAGCCATTGTTTAGTTCTCCTCGGAGACTGCCCTTGAACACCTGGACCATGCTATAGTACCCATCTGTGACTTCCCTAGATTTGTGCAACACTAATCCAGAGCATTATGGTTTACAGTTGTGTAATAAATAAGTCTTCCGATGTATTTTGGACATCGGTGAAATTCCATTTGCAAGGAACGCTGTCTGCCATTGGGTTTTTTATGTATCTTCCATCTTTACTTTTGTTACATTAAATTTGTCGAAGTTTGGTCCTTCATTATTTAATATTGTTATACAGTTTTTGCAAGGTTAGCAGTATATTGATACTCATAAAGATGTGATTTATTTTAATATTATGACATTGTTGTGCTATCCTATAGTTCAAAAGTGTTCATTAAAGAAATTTTGAAACAAACCTTGTAGATTTGAACTACTCTTGTAAATGTGTTAGAAAACCTACATAGATGAATCCAACTAGTAAATGTTGAACACACAGCTTTGCAGAGCAAAAACACTAAAATAAAATCGAAAGAAGAATAGAATGATGCATTCGAAAATATGTTACAATGCTCATGATATAGCATCACTGGGTGAAGATCCCAAGGTAATGCACTATAGTGGTGATCAATGAGAAGACTCAACACCTACAACAAGTTCCGGAGATAACTAGTAAGTTGGCGAGTTAAAGAAGGAGCAAATCAAGGAGTAAATCATGCAAAAGGAATCTTGCGTGCAATCCCATGCTCTGAGTAAGAGTCCACATGTAGGTGTGTAGTAGTTCCAACATGCAAAAGGAATCTTGCATGCAGTCCCATACTCTAACTAAGAGTCTACATGTAGGTGTGTAGTAGTTCCAACACCCCCCCCTGAACACCACTATGGGGAAAATAGAAAATGGGCCTTGACAACTAAGGCCAAAGGTCACCAAAAATACAGTGCAACTTGTACTAAAATTGAGGAAAGAGGGAAAACCACGTGGGAAAAACCCCCCTTAAATTACAATGTAATCGAAAGAAAAGAGAAAGAAAAATACAGTTGCTAAGCGATTGTGTCCTTCACTCCAAGACGATCGCGCAAAGAGCGAAACTTCTGCTCAGTGAATGTCTTGGTGAAGATTTATGAAGTCTGTTCCGATGAAGGACAGAACTGCAAATCAATGACCCGATCATGTACTAAGTCTCTGATGTAGTGCATATGGATCTCTATGTCCTTCATCCGCTGTCGCTGTACTGGATCCCTGCAAAATTTGAGAGTGCTCTGGTTGTCACACCAGATGACAATGGACTGGTGGAACTGGATGCCCAACTCAACGATGAAGTGTTGTAGCCACAGAGCCTGAATGGTGATGTTGACTACTCCTCAGTACTCAGTCTCAGCTGAAGAGAGAGCAATAGCAGCCTGCTTCTTGCTCGACCAACGGATAGGGCCAGATCCTAGACTGAGTGAATATCTGGAGGTGGAATTGCGATCAATGTTGTCTCCCGCCCAATCAGAATCTGTGAGCCAAGGAGATTCAATGCAGTGCCTGCTGCATAGTGAATCCCGAAGGCGATGGTGCCCTGCACATATCGGAGAATGTGCTTGGCAGCATTCCAGTGTAGCTCATGCGGCTCCTGCATGGATTTGGAAACTGCCCCTACTGCATATGAGAGATCTGGTGTGAAGTGGGTGAGGTACAATAAGCTCCCCACTATCTGTCGGTAGAGAGTGCTGCCAACTAATGGAGTGTCACCTCCATCCTCAAGGCGGACCCCAGACAAAAAAGGAGTCGGTGCTGGCTTGCAGTCAGTCATGCGAAATCTCTCAAGGAGATCCCGTGCATACTTAGCCTGAGAGAGTTTGATGCCTGTGGCATTCTGGCTGATCTCAAGACCAAGAAAGAAGTGTAATGGACCCATGTCCGTCATCAAGAACCTATCATGCAAGGCCCTATTGACTGTAGCAATGGCTGAAGCCGAGCTGCTAGTGATTAGGAGATCATCCACATACAAAACTAAGATAAGAAGAGAATAATGTGTCCTAAGCATGTAAACATTCGGATCGGACTTACATCTTTCAAAGCTTTGCGATAAGAGAAAAGAATCCATCTTTGCGTACCAAGCTCTCAGGGCCTGCTTAAGGCCGTAGAGAGATTTCTTCAGTATGCAGACCAAAGATGAATCCTGAATGAAACCATGTGGCTGCTCCATGTAGATCTCCTCAGATAGGTCTCCGTGAAGAAAGACATTCTTCACATCCATCTCATGTACTTCCCACCGCTGGGCAGCCGCAATGGCAAGTGTAAGGCGTATGGAATCCATCTTTGCTATTGGAGCAAAGGTCTCATCATAATCAATTCCATGCACTTTTTGGAAGCCTTTGGCTACTAGCCTTGCTTTCTGTCTAGTGATTTGCCCATCTGCAACACTCTTGGTCCTGTAGACCCATTTTCATCAGACAAGTTTCCTTCCTGAAGGAAGGGGGACCAGATCCCACGAGGAGGGAGTACTACTCCTCCTCCATGGCAGACTCCCAAGATGGATGCCCAGCAGCCTCAGCATAAGACTATGGATCAGAAGACTGAATCAAATGACAATGCCAGGAGGGCGATGGTTCGATGGTAGTGAGGACAAGAGGAGGCTCAATAAACTCTGAGCTAGTCCTCTGCATATAAGAATTATCCCCCACAAGACCATTTCTAGCAGTTGGTTGGTCTTGTGCATATATCTCACGTAAGCCCTTTTTCTCTGATTTATGACAGGGGAATATGATTCACTGCTGGAAGCCTGATCTGGGCTTGGATGTGGATCATCATTTGGATGCACTAAATTTGTATCTGAAGACTCTGTCTTTGCATCTGCATGCTCTTCCTCGGTATCTGCATCTGAGTGCACTGAGTCATCATCTCAGACATGAGGTAGATAAAAAGCATATGAATGCGACGCTTGAGGTGCGTGCAAGAGACTTTCCTCAAATTTGACACTTCGCTCAATGATGAGCTTGTCCGTAGAGGGAATCAGGAGTCGATATCCGTTCACACCATCAGGGTATCCAACAAAGATGCACTCAATACTCTGTGGATCAAGAGCTTTCCTCTTTTCAGAGGGGATCCGGGCCCATGCTCGAGAGCTGAAAACACAAAGGTGAGTGACCTCTGGTTTAGTGCCGCTCCAAGCCTCAAAGGGGGTTTGATACTTGACAGACCTATGAGGAGATCTGTTATGGATGTAGTTAGCACAATTAAGTGCTTCAGCCCAGAGCTTATGAGGCAGTGACTTGGCATGCAACATGCAAGAAGCCATCTCTTTGAGAGATCAGTTCTTTCTCTCAGCAACTACGTTCTGCTGCAGAGTGTATGGAACTATGTACTGCAATTGTATGCCGGACTCAAGGAAAAGGTTCCTAAGTGTTGTGTTAACATATTCCCCCCCATTGTTTGTACAGAGGGCTTTGATCTTTCTCTCTGACTGTGTCTCAACTAGTTCTTTGAAATCTTCAAAGTGCTCAAAAACTTCAGATTTGTTCCTGAGAAGACACACCCAAGTATACCGTGAGAAATCATCAATAAATGTAAGCACATACCTTGCTTTGTTGATGGAAGGATGAGGAAAAGGCCCCATGAGATCACTATGGATCAAATCTAGAGGAGAGGATGCTCTGTGAGTTTTTCCGATGTCAAGCTTTTCTGTGGGATGTTTGCCAAGAACACACCCTTCACAAACTCCTTTGGAGAAACTGATATTTGGCAAGCCTTCCACCATCTCATTCTCGCTTAGCTACTACATATACCTGTAATTTAAGTGACCAAACCTCTCGTGCCAAAGCCTAGTACTATCATTAGCATGTGTAAGCAATAAGGAGGATTCAGATTCAATAAATTCAAAAAATGTATACAGTATGGCTCCATTGTTTACCTCACCAGTTGCAATTTTGGCGCTGCTATGTATATCATATATGTTCACTACATCTGGAGTGAATTCCACTCTCTTTCCGGTGCTGGAATGAGTGATCTGATAAACTGAGAGCAGGTTTACTGAAATTTTTGGAACATGAAGCACATCTTCAAAGCTTCCGTGTAAAAGTTCCACTCCACCTTTTTCGGTGACCTCAATCGGTGAATCATCTCCCATGAGGATGGGAGGTCCTTTGCTTGCATCCAAAGAGGAGTAGACTTCCTTTGCAGCAGCCATATGTTGTGATGCACCAGAATCTATAATCCATGCATCAGGACAAGAATTAATTGCAACTAAAGCATGAAAATTGTTACCTTTTTTGTGTGGCGGATCCTCAGTTTTCTTCTTGGCGTCCTAAGGGATGTTGTCCCCAAGGTTGTGCTTTTGAAGGATCTCTGCCATTTGGTCAATTTGTTTCTTCATGCAAGAGGATTCTGGATGGAATCCTCTTTGACAGTAGGTGCATCTGTTTCCTTTCTTCCCTTTCTTATTTCTCGAGTTGGAGGAGTCATTGAAGGGTTTGGTGTACCCTTCCTTCTTTGGATGGGAATGTGCTTTTCCTTTGTCTTTTTGCTAGTGATTTTTCTGATTTGAATCAGATCTGTGATTTTTATTACGGCTGCCATCATGCACAGCAAGTGCATGTGCTTTTGGAGGTTTGATTTCCCCCATGCCAATGATTTTATCTTGCTCAAAAATAAGGGACTCCATAAATTCTTTGAGAGAAGGCATAGTGTAGGATTTACCTGTTGGGAGCCTTACTGAATGAAACGTAGACACAAAGACGGAGTATTTCGTCCGAGCTTTGACATAATAGAGAGAACTTGGCGACTCTCCTCCTTGGATTTGTCAATTCCACAACCCTTGAGTTGCAGCAATAGATCATTATATTTGGTGAAGAAGACTTGAATTATGTCATAGTTCCGTTGATCCAATGATAGCAGCTCCACTTCGAGCAGATGTCCTTTCATCTCATCCTGTTTCCCGTAGAGATTTTCACTCTTTTTCCAAATCTCATTGGGAGTATTGCAGGCAAATAGATGAAACTGCAACTCTAGAGAGATGAACATGCATATGGATCCGTGGGCCTCATCCATACGGTTGAGGTACTTGGACTTCTCTATGGCTGAAGTGGGTTCCACTTCTATAGCCATGGTAATCCTGTACAACCCTTTATGACGAAGGTATCGAGCCATTTGGTCCTTCCATTCATGATAGTTGTACGGTGTTAGGATCGATGCTTTGGGAAACTCCATTTTTCTATCAATCTTCGATTTCCAAGCTGTAATACTTGCAAAATAAAGTATTGGTGCGCCTTTTATCTAGCAACCTATGGGCTCTTATACCATGTAAATGTGTTAGAAAACCTACACAGATGAATCTAGCTAGTAAATGTTGAGCACACAACTTTGCAGAGCAAAAACACTAAAAGAAAATCGAAAGAAGAAAAGAATGATACATTCGAAAATATGTTACAATGCTCATGATATAGCATCACTGGGTGAAGATCCCAAGGTAATGCACTGTAGTGGTGATCAATCAGAAGACTCAACACCTACAACAAGTTCCGGAGATAACTAGTAAGTTGCAGAGTTAAAGAAGGAGCAAATCAAGGAGTAAATCATGCAAAAGGAATCTTGCATGCAATCCCATGCTCTAACTAAGAGTCCGCATGTAGGTGTGTAGTAGTTCCAACATGCAAAAGGAATCTTGCATGCAGTCCCATGCTCTAACTAAGAGTCTGCATGTAGGTGTGTAGTAGTTCCAACAGCCTACCCCCAACTATACGATGGTTTCGCATCTCCATTTTAAAATTTCGATCAATTAGTTCTTCGGCTCTAAAAATAGTTTTACTAGAGTTATGATAGTTTATCTATTTTAATTTTTTAATTATTTCAATTTATATCAAGAGATTTTATATAATTTTACTAGAATTATGATAGTTTATCTATTTTAATTTTTTAATTATTTCAATTTATATGAAGAGATTCTATATATTTTATAGTGAAGGCAGTTTTACTATAAATTGATAAACAATTTATGATTCACATAATCATAAAATCCATTGATTTTTTAAGGAAATGATTGTGAGGAGAAATGTAAGGTAACAACTCAAAAGCGTTCTTCAAAAAACATTCCTTTTTTAAATTTAGAAAATCTTCCCCAATAGTAACCCTGCATTTTTATTAAATACACATTTAATAAAAAAATTATTAGGGGATGAATTAATCTCATTGTGCATAGCTATTCAATGTAAAATATTATTACAAAATAGATAATGAATTCTTTTTTTAATTCGACATAACTAATATAACTTGAAAATCATAGAGAAAAGAGAAAAATAATCGGACATATCATCAATCTGCGATGGTAATCATATAAGGGTTAACATTGAAACTTTAAAGAGTGTAAATAAATCTGCGATGGTAATCATATAAGGGTTAACATTGAAACTTTAAAGAGTGTAAATAAGTTTTAGTTTGTTCATTTATCAAAGATCTATATTTTTATGACATTTTAAATTTAAACATGTGAAAACTCCCATAAAGTTAAGGACTTGTAATAAAAGATGTCATGAGAAATAAAATTTTGATAAGTACAATACACTTCTTTGGTACAAAGATAAATAAGGGTTCCTACAGGTCATGGATTTTATTTTATTTGTAATTTCGATGATTATATAATTCTTGGCCATACATATTTAACTAATTAATATATTTTTAATTAGTTAAGGTAATTTAAAGTATATAATGATAAAATAATTGCATACTTTAGTATTATTGGTTATAGCAATAATATTATCATAATATAATAATTATTGTATAGGGTTATTATAATAATAAAACATATAAACATTTAATACATTAAAAATATAGTAAAAGAATAAGTTTAAAGTATATGTATATGCAATTTTTCTTTGTTATTTATGGATAATTTGAAGAAAAATTATATAATAATAAGGAAAGTTACATAAAAATATTAAATTAAGTTTATTTATTGAAGGGAAAAATATTTTTTTATATTTATTAAAAACAATTGTATTTTTAAAATGTTTATAAAAATTATAATATTAAAAAAATAATATTAATGTTATTAAAAAAATTATATCAATAAAAATACACATTTAGTATATTATTATAGTTTAATTTTTAATTTAATAATATAATTGTTAATGTTATAGACAATTCAGTTACTATGTTGACGTATGAGAATCTTATGATATATACATAATTTTGGAAATAATATAATGGTCAGTATTCAGTTATTTCTCAATTTGATATATATTAAATTTAAACAGTTTCCAACAACACAATTTTTTCTTTTTTCACTCATACTATGCTATGCCATGCCAGTCTCTTGGTTATCGATGACTATTCATTGGGTTTGTAATATAATCCATTGGGTTTATAATATATTTATTCCTTTGGTTTATTAATCCCTTGGGATTATTAATCGTAATGTGGCAAAGATTGTCTAAATATGAAAATTAATCATGATCAACCATGGGTCAATATCACATTTTGACAAGGATTGTCTCAATATGAAAATCAATGATGGTCAACAATGGTCAACAATATTTATTTTAGGGTTTATATACCTTGGGTTTATAATATTAATCGTTTGGGTTTAATGTTATTCCCTTTGGTTTAAAATCCCTAGGGGTTTTAGTATTAATCATTTTGGCTTAATATTATTCCCTTGGGTTTATAATACCTTAGGGTTTTATTATTAATTTGTTGGGTATATTATTCCGACAACAAAAGGGTTTAATAGCATGGTCCAATGTCATATAGTGACAAAGATTGTCTCAATATGAAAATCAATCATGGACAACCATGGTCTAATGTTGCATTGTGAGCAAGATTGTGTCAATATGAAAATAAAGCGTGGTTAACGATGGTAAACCATGTTTATTTTAGGGTTTATAATATTCATCTCATGATTTGTATACCCTGGGTTTATAATATTAAACCCTTGCATTTAATATTATTCCTTTGAGTTTATAATCGCTTGGGTTTTTAGTATTAATCCTTTACATTTATTATTGCCTTGGGTTTATTAATGTAATGGTTCATATTCCTAAGGCGTAATTGTATTCATTGGGTTTATAATATTAATCGTAGAGTTTAATATAAATCTCTTAGGTTTATGCTCATGGTCAACCATGATCAATCATGTTCAACATTGCCTAAACATTGTTGGTGTTGGTCAATTATGGTCAACCATGTTTAACCATGTGAACAATGTTCCAATGTCAAATTGTGACAAAGATTGTCTAAATATGAAAAAACAACCATGGTCGAACACCATATTGTAACAAAGATAAATTAATTAATATGAAAATAAACTAATTCATTAATTTTTTTATTAAAAAAAATGAAATAATTATTATCATTATTATTATTGTTATTATTATTATTACTATTTATCAATATCTTGTATGACAAATACAAATGAAGCTTTAGACTTATATCAACCACAATAATATTTTTAATACACTTGTACTAATTTAATTTTAAATAAAAATCTTTAAATTTCCACAAAATATAATCAATATTCATCCCCACAACTGTAAATAATGGATACAATTTCCACCCTTTAAATCAACCTAAATTAACACTTTATTAAAGCCGTATTAATTTGTTATTATGATTATTAAATAGAAAACATCAAATGTGAATTTAGGTGATATGCTTTCTTTGTAGGTCCAAAAGACACGTAAGGTATTTTGGTAAAATATATTATAATATTAATAAATAAAATTTAAATATATTCAAATTTAAATGGCACAATTATGAATACAATATTGATATATCTAGTAATACGATAGTGGATTGATAAATTTTTCAATTATAAGGTAATTAAGTAGAGTAGGAATATTTGGTTGAAAATTTACTAATTAAATAGTGGGACAAAAACATGTTATTTTTCTAACCATGAAAACCGGTTTTTAACGGTATATGGTAGTTGAATTAATTGCGATTATGATTATTATCATTTTTATAAAATTAGAGCTTTTAAATGTTTTCGAATTTTTACATGTGGCTGAATGCTTAATCTATTTCAGAATAAAATCAACGTCACGTAAATTAAACGATTTACATTCACCAATATAAAAATATAGATCTTATAATTTTAATTAATAAAAATAATTAAACAAGTATAATTATATTAAAAATATAAATGTAGTTAATATAAGTCAAAAACCTCATTTGTATTTATGAGACAACGTATTAATAAATAATAATAATTAATTAATTCTATTTTTTAATAAAAAAAATAACAGATTAATTTATTTTTATATTAATTAATTCATATTTGTCACAATGTGATGTTCATGGATGACTATTATTGTCATAATAAGATGTTGGACCAAGAGACAATGTGATCATGATTATCCATGGTTGATTTTCATATTGAGATAATCTTTGTCACAATACGACCATGCTTGACCATGGTTGACTATGCTTAACTAAGATTGACCATGGTTGATTTTCATATTGAGATAATTTTTTTCACAATGTGACGTTGGATCATTATTGATGTGGTTAACCATAATTGACCATTGTCGACCATGTTTCATCAATATTGAACATGATTGACCATGTTTAACCATGATTAACCATGGCTGACCATAAGTATAAAACCAAGGGATTTATATTAAACCCTTTGATTAATATTATAAATCCTATGAATAATATTACACCCTAGGACTATGAACACGTAGATTAATAAACAGAAGTTGATATTAAAAACCCAAGAGACTAGTAAATCTAAGGGATTAATACTAAAAAACCAAGAGATTATAAACCCAAAGGAATAATATTAAACCCAAGGGTTTAATATTATAAACCCAAGGGTTTAATATTATAAACCCAAGGTATATAAACCCTACTATAAATATTATAAACCCTAAAATAAACATGGTTGACCATTGTTAGCCATGATTTATTTCCATATTGACATAATCTTTCTCATAATGCAACGTTCGACCATGGTTGATTTTCATATTGAGACAATCTTTGTCACAATGCGATGTTGGACCCTGATTGACCATGGTTTATTTTCATACTAAAACAATATTTGTCACAATGTGACATTGGGACATGCTATTAAAGCCTTGTGTTGTCACAAAAATAAACCCACAAGATTATTACTAAAATCCAAAAGTATTATAAACTCAAGGGAATAAAATTAAACCCAAAGGATTGATACTAAAACTCCTTGGCATTATAAACCAAAGGGAATAATATTAAACCTAAGGTACATAAACCCTAAAATAAACATTGTTGACTATCGTTAACCATCACTGATTTTCATATTGAGACAATATTTGTCACAATATGATTAATAACCCCGGGGGATTAATAAACCTAGTAAATAAATATATTATAAACTCAATGGATTATAGTATACACCTAATGAATAGTCATCGACAAGCAAGAGATTGGCATCACACAGCATTCTGTGAGTGAAACACCAAAAATTGTGTAGTTGAAAAAGTTTAACTTTAATATCATGTCAATATGAGAAATAACTCAATACTCACAATTATATATATATCATAAGGTTCTCATACATCAACACGGTGTCTGACTTGTCTATAACATTAACAATTATATCATTATTATTATTAAATTAATAATTAAACTATAATAACATGTTAACTGTGTATTTTTGTTGCCATACTTTTTCAATAACATTAATATTAATTTTTTATCATTATCATTTTTTTTAAACATTTTTTATATTTATTTATTCTTCTATAACTTTCTTTTTTCAATAACATTAATATCAATTTTTTATTATTATCATTCTTATAAACATTTTTATATTTATTTATTCTTCTCCAACTTTCTTTATTTATTGTTATTAATTTAATATTTTTCTCTGGCTTTCTTTATTATTATATAAAAAATTCAAAAGTTACTAATAAATAACCAAACAAATTTCATTTTCATATACATATACTTTAAAATTATTCTTTTACTATATTTATAATGTATTAGATGTTTATATATTTTATTATTATAAAAATAATTTATAATAATTATTATATTATGACAATATCATTAATATTATCTATAATACTAACTATTTTATCATTTATACTTTAAAATACCTTAATGAACTAAATTTTATTTCTCGTGCCATCTTCCATTACAAGTCATTGCGCGTGTTTTCACATATTTCAATTTAACATGTGAGAAAAATATAAAACTTTGATAAATTAATAAACTAAAATTTTGTTTAGATAATCTTCGGCAAAATCACATAACCACTTTTTTGGACGCATTTCGAACCAACCAGTGTGGTTCATCGTCAGGACAAGTTGAAGAACCGATCCGGGTTAGCCTGATTAAATAGAGTTTGCAGAGACTCCAACAGCTATAGTGCTAACGGCTAATTTTGACCTAATGATCCTGGTCAAACCCCTAAAATAGTTAATTAATATTTCTCGAAATAGGTAAATAAAGGCATTCATTTGTTAATAGATATATTATTATTATTCTCTCAAATATTAAGAGAATTCATAGTATAATATTAATATTTTACTCTAATGGTCATTAATAAAATATCTATATTAAATAATCTATATTTAATATTATTCCAATATAATAGAAGTAAAAGGTAATCAATTATTTTTAAAATATAGTTACCTAGATAATTGAGTAATAATTATTCAATTGTCCTTGTTAAGTTAGAATTTCATTATTTTGTTTTTTAGATTATATCATATTTATTATATAAATATAATGGTCCATTAAGATAATAATAATATATGTTTAATAATAATCTATATCTGATTTATAATCCCAAACAAATTGTTAAATCAATATTATTCCTAGAATTTAGTCACAATAGGTAAATACCATAGTATAGGGTTGTTAACGCCAAGTCTATTAATAATAGAATAACTAATATTATTGGAATATCCTAATTTATTCTATAAACCTAAAGGTCAAATAATCAATAATAGTTCAATATTTATTAATCCCAATAAATTATTAAAGGTAACTAAGACCTTAGGTAAATATATTATTACTTATACGATAAATAACAAAATTTAGGGTTGATACAGTCAATGTTTATTACTATAACAAATATTAATGGTATATCATAATTTATCAATATTAATCCAATATCCAAGTTAACTATGTCATTAAGGTTTAAAGAGGGTTTTTAGACAATAATTAAAGGGAGATTCAATTCAAAGGATATAATAGAAATAATTATGAAATTATGGAAAAAATCTAATTATAACATGCCCAATAGTATCATAGACAGGTTAATACAATACTTAGCCCGAAATTAATTCATAACATATTAATGACTCAAACACTCCATAGTAATAGGACAAATCTGCCAAAAGAAAAATTAAAGGAGGGGGAAGACAGAAACCCTAAGACCTAACAAAAAGGGAAGAGGAGGCTAGGAAGACAAGGCTGGGACCCAGCAACTGCTAATCCTCCAGCCATCATCCCAATTAAGATTGTTCGGCCTCTTCTCAATCTCCAGGGCCTCTCTAAATTTGCGATGGTGAAACTGCGCAATTTTGGCAATGACTTGAGCCTCCTCTATACACACATGATGCATAGTCTTTTCCGCATGCTCAGCCAGGGCCGAGGACTTAGTCCTCCCATGTCTTAAGTCAGCCGAGTGCTCGCTAATCTGCTGATTGATCGAGTGACCAGTCTCACCAATATAAGGGGTCCCACAGGAACAGGGAATGACATAGACGCCCTTCATGTCCTTAGGGTCAATCGGGTCTTTCACAGACCTGAGGGAACTACGGATCGTACTGAGAGGTCTAAAAGTAGTGGGCACATCATACTTCCTCAGAATCCTCGCAATCCTGTCCGTGGTTCCTTGGATGTAAGGAAGGTTCACACCCATGCTACGATCATTAGGAACCCTTCGGATTGAAGGCTCCTTCTTGGCCCTGAGGAAGGCTTTTTGCCTGAGGTGCCTATTGTAACCATTCTTCTCAAAGACTTCTAGGAGGTGAGCCTTCTCCGTTTCCAGGCTCTCCTCATCCGAAATTCTAACAGCGTCGGTGGCAAGCGTGCTAAGAACCCCTAACTTCTGAGCGAGGAAATGATGCGAAGAAGCATGCAAGTATTGCTCAGTATGCGTCTTCTTTCTATACACCTGATGCGAAAAGGAACCATCCACCTTCTTAGAGATGAGAACATCCAAGAACGGAAGGCAACGATTATCTTCTTTTTCCATCGTGAATTTAATGGTGGTGGTTTGGTTATTGAGGTGACTAAAGAAACGATCTAGCTCGTCAGGACCATGAGACCAGACAACACCAGTGTCATCAACGAATCTTCTCCAAAGCTTTGGTAAGAAACGAGAGGAGGCCAAAGCCTTAGACTCAAAATCCTCCATGAAGAGATTAGCGACGACAGGGGACAAGGGGGAGCCCATGGAAACTCCGCAAGTTTGCTCATAGAATTCTCCCTCGAAGCTGAAAAAGGTAGAGGTAAGGCAAAGCTCAACTAACTTAGTCGTATCAGGGTCAGTTAGCTTATTAATTACCATCATGGCCTCATTGATAGGAATGCAAATATAGAGAGAGACCACGTCGAAACTTACCAAAATGTCCTCGGGCTCAAGATTAATGTTCTTAAGATCCTCAATAAAAGAAGCTGAGTCTTTGACAAAGGACTCAGTCTGCCCGACCAAGGGTCTCAACTTTGCAGCGAGGAACTTGGCCAGGAGGTAAGTCGGACCACCGATGGTATTGACAATGGGTCTCAGGGGGACCCCATCCTTATGGATTTTAGGAAGACCATAAATCCTCGGAGTGATGGGGTTTCCCTCAATAAGTTTCTGGGCTAGAGGAATCGTGGAATTGCATGACTTGATCGCAAGAGCGACTGCCCTGGAAATCTTTTTGAGGGGATTCTTCGAAAGCTTCTTATAACTCCCACTATTACAAAGATGGTCAAGCATCTTATTTCTATAATCCTTTCTATCCATGATAACGGCAGCCCGACGTGGTCTCTCTCTATACTTGCATTCCTATCAATGAGGCCATGATGGTAATTAATAAGCTAACTGACCCTGATATGGCTAAGTTAGTTGAGCTTTGCCTTACCTCTACCTTTTTCAGCTTCGAGGGAGAATTCTATGAGCAGACTTGCGGAGTTGCCATGGGCTCCCCCTTGTCCCCTGTCGTCGCTAATCTCTTCATGGAGGATTTCGAGTCTAAGGCTTTGGCCTCCTCTCGTTTCTTACCAAAGCTTTGGAGAAGATTTGTTGATGACACTGGTGTTGTCTGGTATCATGGTCCTGACGAGCTGGATCGTTTCTTTAGTCACCTCAATAACCAATCCACCGCCATTAAATTCACGATGGAAAAAGAAGATAATGGTTGCCTTCCGTTCTTGGATGTTCTCATCTCTAAGAAGGTGGATGGTTCCTTTTCGCATCAGGTGTATAGAAAGAAGACGCATACTGAGCAATACTTGCATGCTTCTTCGCATCATTTCCCCGCTCAGAAGTTAGGGGTTCTTAGCACGCTTGCCACCCGCGCTGTTAGAATTTCGGATGAGGAGAGCCTGGAAATGGAGAAGGCTCACCTCCTAGAAGTCTTTGAGAAGAATGGTTACAATAGGCACCTCGGGCAAAAAGCCTTCCTCAGGGCCAAGAAGGAGCCTTCAATCCTAAGGGTTCCTAATGATCGTAGCATGGGTGTGAACCTTCCTTACATCCAAGGAACCACAGACAGGATTGCGAGGATTCTGAGGAAGTATGATGTGCCCACTACTTTTAGACCTCTCAATACGATCCGTAGTTCCCTCAGGTCTGTGAAAGACCCGATTGACCCTAAGGACATGAAGGGCGTCTATGTCATTCCCTGTTCCTGTGGGACCCCTTATATTGGTGAGACTGGTCGCTCGATCAATCAGCGGATTAGCGAGCACTCGGCTGACTTAAGACATGGGAGGACTAAGTCCTTGGCCCTGGCTGAGCATGCGGAAAAGACTATGCATCATGTGTGTATAGAGGAGGCTCAAGTCATTGCCAAAATTGCGCAGTTTCACCATCGCAAATTTAGAGAGACCCTGGAGATTGAGAAGAGGCCGAACAATCTTAATAGGGATGATGGCTGGAGGATTAGCAGTTGCTGGGTCCCAGCCTTGTCTTCCTAGCCTCCTCTTCCCTTTTTGTTAGGTCTTAGGGTTTCTGTCTTCCCCCTCCTTTAATTTTTCTTTTGGCAGATTTGTCCTATTACTATGGAGTGTTTGAGTCATTAATATGTTATGAATTAATTTCGGGCTAAGTATTGTATTAACCTGTTTATGATACTATTGGGCATGTTATAATTAGATTTTTTCCATAATTTCATAATTATTTCTATTATATCCTTTGAATTGAATCTCCCTTTAACTATTGTCTAAAAACCCTCTTTAAACCTTAATGACATAGTTAACTTGGATATTGGATTAATATTGATAAATTATGATATACCATTAATATTTGTTATAGTAATAAACATTGACTGTATCAACCCTAAATTTTGTTATTTATCGTATAAGTAATAATATATTTACCTAAGGTCTTAGTTACCTTTAATAATTTATTGGGATTAATAAATATTGAACTATTATTGATTATTTGACCTTTAGGTTTATAGAATAAATTAGGATATACCAATAATATTAGTTATTCTATTATTAATAGACTTGGCGTTAACAACCCTATACTATGGTATTTACCTATTGTGACTAAATTCTAGGAATAATATTGATTTAACAATTTGTTTGGGATTATAAATTAGATATAGATTATTATTAAACATATATTATTATTATCTTAATGGACCATTATATTTATATAATAAATATGATATAATCTAAAAAACAAAATAATGAAATTCTAACTTAACAAGGACAATTGAATAATTATTACTCAATTATCTAGGTAACTATATTTTAAAAATAATTGATTACCTTTTACTTGTATTATATTGGAATAATATTAAATATAGATTATTTAATATAGATATTTTATTAATGACCATTAGAGTAAAATATTAATATTATAATATGAATTCTCTTAATATTTGAGAGAATAATAATAATATATCTATTAACAAATGAATGCCTTTATTTACCTATTTCGAGAAATATTAATTAACTATTTTAGGGGTTTGACCAGGATCATTAGGTCAAAATTAGCTGTTAGCACTATAGCTGTTGGAATCTCTGCACACTCTATTTAATCAGGCTAAGCCGGATCGGTTCTTCAACTTGTCCTGACGATGAACCACACTGGTTGGTTCGAAACGCGTCCAAAAAAGTGGTTATGTGATTTTGCCGAAGATTATCTAAACAATGTTATGGATCACAGAAGTCTAAACTCCTTAATAAACTAAAATTTATTTACACTATTTGAAGTAAACATAACCACATATTTCTTACTCAACACTTTACCCATCCATAACAATGATCAAAAAATATGAATGAAGACTAATGGTTACAAATAATGATTGCAATGTTACCCTTATACGATTACCATCGTTGATTGAGGTTATGGTCCAATATTTTACTCTTTTCTCTATGATTTTCAAGTTATATTGGATAGTTATGTACAATGAGATTACCGCATCCTCTAATAATTTTTTTATTAAATGTGTATTTAATAAAATTACAGGGTTACTTTTGAAGATGATTTCTAAATTTAAGAAAGGAAGAAATTGCTTTCGAAGAACAATTTTGAGTTGTTACTTTACATTTTTTCTCAAAATTACTTTTCAGGAAACCAATACATTTATGATTATCTTAATAATAACTTGTTAATCTGTTTATAGTAAAATTATTTTCAATACAAAATATATAAAATTTAAATTAGGATTTTTTAGTTCGATTTTTTTTTACGCTCTAGTGCCAAAATCTGGCAGAAATTTGAAGTGAAATTTTGATTTGTGTTAGTTAAAATGGTTTTTTGATCGTATATATGAATTCAAAACCCTAAAAAATACCTAAGGAATTTTGATCGTGCAGGGGTTACCCATCAAGCTCATGATTTCAATAGATTCCTACTGAATTGTAGAGATATTAGACTGGAAAAACTCTTAAAAAAAAGCTTTCAAAAAATATAACTAAAGACAGCTCGTAATCTTTATAATCAAAACTTCTTACAAATTTTAGATAACTCAATCCCTTTATATAAATTGAAATAATTAAAAAATAAAACAGTTAAACTACGAAAACTCTAATAAAACTATTTTTGAAACCAAAAAACTAATTGATCGAAATTCTAAAATAGAGACGCGGAATCATCATATAGTTGGGGTAGGAAACTGGTTTATATTGGTGGTATATAAGGAAAAACATCTTTACAGAAATAGAATATGCTTCAATTAAACCCACTGAAAGCAAAGAAAATGGAATCGCTTATCTAAGAGTCATTAAGATCTACCAAGATTCTTTCAAAATTTCTTTAATGAGTACTTTTAAATTATAGGATAGCACAACAATATCATAATATATAAACTATATTATCTATATGAGTCTCAATATACTTCTAAAATTTCCAAAAAAGATATAAAATATTAAATAATGAAGGACTAAATACCTCTAAAATTGCGATCATTTATTAGAAAAATGGACTTTGAAAAATTCAATATAACAAAAGTAAAGATGGCAGATACATCAAAACCAAATGGGAGGAAGCCTTTCTTGCAAAAATATACCTCACAGATGACCAGAATTAATGGAAATACTTATTTATTATAACAATGTAAAGCCTAATTCAATTTTTTATGATTTAGAGTGAGAGTGAAAGATTTTTACCACATCAGGAGAAAAGGCACTCTGCATTTTGATCTAGGGTTTGAGTCAAGGTTTGAAGATGGTGACCATGGTGGGTCATGGAGGAGGGATTTTTGATCCCTCCTACAATCACATAATCGCAAACAAAAACAAGGAAATTGATCTGCATCACTTCAAGAAACCAACAGAGGGGATCATTGAGGACACTAACACAGGAAAAATTAAATCTCACGAGCAAAGAGCAAATCGTGAGGAAGATATCAAGGAGAAGAGGAAAGAGGGTAGCAGTTATAAAGTTGCACCTTTGATGGAGACAGGGGGATGCAAACCCAAGTCGACCATCACTCCTCAAGTCGTTTTAAGTGACCCTGCGCTACAGGTGCATAGAGATGACATGGTAGAACACGTCATCATATCCAAAACTTGGATCCAAGGGTTTCTTCATGGTGGTGTTCATGAGCCTAGAAGATAAAGGCATAGTGTTCGAGGAGGACTCTATTTTTACGTTGCTGCAAGCTTGTACATGTGACCATGGGTGATGAAATTTTTCCCAGAACGAGAAATGTTCACTTCAGTACCAGTATGGATAAGACTTTACTCCCTTCCTTTAGATTAATGGCTGTCAGAGTCTCTAAAGGCTATTGGCAATAAACCAGGGCATTTTATAAAGACATCAGATGCGACATTAAGAGGCAATTACACTTCCTTCAGCCGGATCTGTGTGGAAATGGACCTATCTAGGGCACTCCAAGATGAGATCATTTTAGAACTTTATGATGAAGAATGGGTACAGGCGGTGGACTATGAACATGTCCCATTCAGGTGTCGCAAGTGCCATGAACATGGACATGTATATAGAGAATGCCCATTAAACATACTGGAAAGCAATAAAAAAACCACCACAAGCAAAGATCCCGAGGGTTTCACTAAGGTGGGGGGTAAGGGGAAAGGAAGAAAGTGGCACCAAAAGAAAATCAACGAGAATCAACAACTGAGCTATTATAGTTTCAAAATCTTAGAAGAAGAAATTGGAAACAACGGGGAAAGCCAAAAATCAGAGACTAAGACCAATGAGCAGGATAGGGATACTAGCATGGAGGACATACCAGAGGACGGCCAGCAACAGGATGATCTATCGAACATTGTGGAGGTCAGCAAGGACCATGATATGACCCCAAGTGAGGTGGAAACGGAGGAACATGAACTACAGGAGATTCTTGGGAAGGAAAACTTGGATCTAGAAAAGTTTATGGAGTAGGGTATTACCGAAGGAGTTGACTCCCTGCCAAAAGAGGAGTTTGATAGGGTTCAATAACTCTTACTATGGAGATCCCAATTGAAGAGATCTGGAGTGAAAAGAAACCTTGTAAGCCAAGAAAATAGAGGGATGAAGACAATGGAGGAAACACCACGGCACTCTTCCAAGCTCCCGGGTAGGAAAAGAGTAAGGAAAATATAGAATGAGCTGCTGACAGAATGGGGAAAACCCATGATCAACTCAGGTAAGATGAATGATCTCACCAGTTACTCTTTTACAAACCTTTCTTAATGAAATTTACAACCTGGAATATTAGGGGCCTAGGAAGTAAAAGGAAACAAAGAAATCTCAGTGGCAGAATAAAAGAAGGAAAACCAAACATGGTTCTCATTCAGGAAATAAGATTCTCAATGGATAAAATCAGATAAATACATATCAAATGGTTGAGTAGGTATGAGTATCTAGATGTTAAAGCAAACAACTCGGCAAGTGGTATTCTTACACTCCGAGATCCCAAAAACCATGGAATATTGGATGCAGAAGCATCCAGGAACTATCTTTCACTAGTAATACAACCTGTGGGTGATAAGGAGAGTTACATGATTACAAATGTCTATCGTCCTCAGAAAATAGAAGACAAACTCAAGCTTCTCACTTCCCTTGAGGAGCTAAGAGAGAGATATCCTAATATACCCTAGATTATGGCAGGGGATTTCAATTTGATAAAATCTCTTACAGAGAAAAATGGGGCACCAGAACTCTAGGTAGAGACTCCATTGCCTTCCAAAACTTCATAAATAAAATGAGATTAGTGGATGCTGAAAGAATAAATGACACCTTCACCTAAAACAACAAGAGAGGAAGGGCTTCTCAATTTGCCTCTAAACTAGACATATTCATGATCTCAGAGGACCTATTTCTCACAGGCCCTAACATGTCTGCTCTAATTCTTCCTTTTGGATGCTTAGACCACTGGCCTATCCAACTTGAAGCCAATTTTATGGGCACACCGAGGAACATAAATTTTAGGTTTCAAAATGTTTGTCTTTCTCAACCTGACTTCACCAACAATATTGATAAATGGTGGATGGAAGAGTTTCCCTTTCAAGGCACCAAAATTTTCATGTTACAACAAAGAATTAAACACATTAAAGGTAGACTCAAAGATTGGAACAAAAAATAGTTTGGTAACGAAGCCAAAAAAGAGGTTGAACAGAAACTTTAGGGGATTAATTAGCTCGTGATCAGAGATGGCTTTGACGAGGAAAGGAAATCTCAAGCAAACACTCGAAGGAATGGGATGACAGATGCGGGCAATAGGATATTTTATGCAGATATAAATCGAGAGTACAGTGGATTAAAGAAAAGGAAAGAAACACAAAGTTTTTTCACAAGTCAACTTTGAGTCACAGGTCACACAACAGAATTCTAAAACTCAAATATTCTCAAGCGAAAGAGATCATCACCGACAGAGAAATGGAATGTGTCCTAGTACAATACTTCGTTAGCATTACAAAGGAGCCTCCATCAGACAGGTCTCAGTTCATTAACAAATTCACAAGGTACATTCCCAAGCTTGTCACAAGGGAAGACAATCATAATCTCAATAGGCCAGTATACAAAGATGAGGTAAGTGAAGTTATCAACAAGATGCATAATGGGAAAGCTCGTGGCCCAGATGGTTTCAATGTGGACTTTTTCAAAGCATGCTCAAAAAAACAGTCAAACAAGATATCCTTGAGGTGGTGGAAGACTCAAGAGGATCAATATTGGTCCTAAAGGCTCTCAATATTTCTTTCATAGCTTTGATTCCAAAGCAGGAGAAATCCATCACACCAGACAGATTTAGACCCATAACTTTATGTAATGTGGTGTACAAAATTATTTCAAAAGTGATTGCTAGTAGACTCAAGCCCCCTCTTCCAACTCTCATCTCATAGGGGCAAACTGGTGATGTGGAACGAAGACAGATTCTCAACAACATCATACAAGCTCATGAGATGGTACACTCCTTGAAAAGCAACAAGCAAGATGGAATTATAAGACAACTTGACCTAGCGAAAGCTTATGACAAGCTAAGCTAGTCTCACATCAAGGCAGTGTTGAAAGCCTACAGTTTTGACCACAATTGGATCAGATGGGTTATGGCCCTTGCAACCATGGCTAGTTACTCAATCCCGCTTAAAGGCTCTCCCTCAAGAACCTTCATGCCTTCTAGGAGACTAAGGGAAGGAGATCTGCTCTCTCCCTTCCTCTTTGTGCTCTTGATGGAAGGGCTAGGCATAGTGATAAAAAGGGCAAGTGCTGAGGGAAGAATCAAGGGTTTGAAACTCACCGCAGATGGAGCGACCTAACTCACCAACAATTTGTGGATGACACTATCCTGCAGGGCATTCCCACAGTCAAGGAAGCCAAATATTTTAAGAAAACATTGAATGACTTTGATATGGACGTTGATACAGAGGTAAGCCTTGACAAATCAAAAGTTTTCTTTTTTAACAGTGACATTTCTATTCAGAGAAATCTTACCAGAATTCTACGGTTCCAAAGGGATCAGTTACCCTCTAAGTACCTATGAATGCCCCTTACAGACAAACCTCTGAGCAGGGAAGTGTGAGAGCTGATCATTAAAATAATTTAGGATAAGGTTAGGAAATGGTCTTGTAGATCTTTAAATTTAGCAGGGCGCCTTGTGCTCACAAAATCTATCCTACAAGCCATACAAATTTTCATAATGTCTACTCTTCCTATTCCTAAAGGAGTTTTACAACAAATTAAGAACATTCAAAGAGATTTTCTTTGGGGTAGAGGGGAAGAGAAAAAGAAGTGGGCTTTGGTAGCTTGGGATAAACTATGCAAACCTAAGGCCCATGGAGGTTTGGGGCTTCATGACCTCGAAACCCTTAGCATAGTTTGGGGTGCAAAGCTTTGGTAGAGGTGGCTCAAGGGTTGCCTTGAGGTCCTTTGGGTAAGGATAATGCCTTCAGTCCTTCTTCCTTCTTGTCCTCCATTGGACTTAGCTATCAGTAGCTTTTCCTTCACCTACACAAATTCAAGCAATAGTCAATTTACAAACAGTCAAATAATCAAATTATTTGTACTGTTTAAACACCTTTCAAGTCAAACAAGAAAACTATTGCTTTGTCAATCAAGCAACCATCTCTGATACCACTTGATCTGAAATGGGGGTTTTATAACTTGTTATGCTTACAAGAACTTCCCACTCAGTTAAACAATTAAATGATCTAGCTTATATATTACATTTGCGGAATTAAATACTTGAAACAGGTATATGTCATTTTTTTTATTGTTTAAGTGCTTTAAGTTCATTTGTTTTTGCTGATATTAAACACATATAATACAGAAAATAAACATATACACATAACAACAAATTTAATCTAGCAATTCACCTGAATATCGTGGGCTACATCTCCTTGAGCTTTTGTCATTTTTACTTGGCTCTTTGGGATTATGGCAAAGTTTATTTTACATGTTCCACAATTAAATCCAAAGGTTATTGAACTGAACTAATGGGCTTAGAATACCATCTATATCCCTGTCATGGCTTTCATCACTCTGCCTCGCTTAGACTTGATTCCTTCAATGGGTGCTCTGAGCTATCCTGAGCTTCTTGATGGCACTAACTCCTTCAAAATTCTTTAACTGTCACTAGAACCTCACCTACTATCTCCAGTACATATCAAACACCAAAAATAGACTGATCATTTGCTCAAAATGAGCACTACATCCCCAACCCAGGCCTTCCTCCATGGTTGGCACTGGGTTGCCTGAAACATCCCTATAGAATATCAGCCTTAAGAAGTATTAAAATGCTTCTAAAAACCCCTACATTGGATTCAGAATGCTCATTATAGTCAATAATGACTATTGGTTCACTGAGAAGGAGTACTGGTAGATCCTTCAACTGCCTTCAACTCTTGGTGGCCCTTAGCTCCTAAATCTTCCTGGATTAAAATATCTATGAATATGATTTCTTCAGCTTCTCTGGACTATTCCATTGGCTTCAAAAGGCTCCAATTAGCCTAGCTAGCCTTTTGTTTCACTTTCTCTGGTCAAAAACTGCTCTTAGAGTGTATTTATTTAATAATCCCTAGAGATACTCCACCAAACTTGGTGAACTAGCACCTAACTCTGGATAAACATAGCATATCCTCCTTTTTCTATCCACTCTACCAAGATAAACCATTGGAGGTAGCCGTTACAATAAATATTGGATGCATATGTGGCGGTATAACTCCAGCAGCTAGGGCTAATTCTCCGTACAACTGGCGGTCGTATTAACATGCAATCGCATGTGAATGTGTTATGAAACCAACTAAAGAAAAGATAGAAAAGATAGATCAACACCTTAAAATTCAGCCTCTTCGAGGGGGCAACCTCCTTTACATTACATAAATGAACAATTCTTTGATGATTCAAATGAAAAAGCCTCCTTTCTATATATAGGAGTCTAAGGAGTCACAATATAACCCAGCCGACCTAACAATAATAATATAAAGCCACAAAAATAACAATAGAGGGATTCTATGGGGCACAGTAATAACAATATGGGGGAAATAGGGGCACAACAATATTAATAAGGGGTACAACTACAATAGTAATGGGGTAATCACTAGTATTATAGGGACCCAACATGCCCCTCTCTTTCAAAAAAGTTTTGTCCTCAACGCTTGAGTAGCTCCGGATACTTCTGTATAAAATTCTCATCCTCCCATGTGGAATCCTCGGCGGATAAGTTCTTCCACTTGATAAGATACTCTGAAATTGATGAACTTCGTAGTTGTCGAGTTCTTGTTTCTGTGAGTGCTTCCAGTTCCAATATAATTTTTCCTTCCTCGTCAAGTTCTGGCAATATTGTTTTAACTGGGAGCTTGTCGCCTATAACCTTCTTTAAACATGAAACATGGAAAACTGGTTGCAATCGAGAAGCTGCAGGAAGCTCCAATTTGTATGCCGTAGTACCAATCTTTTGCAACACCTTGTACGGACCATAATACTTTGGTGATAATTTATTATCCTTGTTAGCTTGCTTGAGGGACATTTTCCTATATGGTTATAGCCGTAGGAATACCCAATCACCTACATCAAAACTTCTTTCACTGCGATGTTGATCTGCCTGTTGTTTCATTCTATTTTGTGCCAACACGAGGTTATCCTTTAAGAGTTGGAGGACTTGTTGTTGATGTTCGATGTGATGTTCCACTGCATGAACCTTAGAATTTTCTCTTAAATATGATGTGATGGATGGTGGTTGATATCCATAAATTGCCATAAATGGGGTAATTTTTGTTGCTTTATGGAAGGAAGCGTTATATCATCATTCAGCCATAGACAACCATTTCACCCATTGTGTCTATTTATCAGATACAAAGCAATGAAGATATCCTTCCAAAAATTTGCTTACTATCTTAGTTCGCCCATTAGATTGAGGATGATAAGATGAGCTATGAGCTAACTGAGTACCAAGGTAAGAAAATAATTCTGTCCAAAATTTTCCAATGAAAATAGGATCGCTGTCACTTACAATAATCTTTGGGTTTCCATGTAGCTTTTGAATTGTTTCCATAAATGTAGTAGAAACTGTACTGGCTGTAAATGGTTGTGATAATGCACAAAAGTGTGCATACTTGGTAAGTCTGTCAACTACCACCATGATGACACTCTTTCCCTCAGACTTGGGTAAACCTGTGTTAAAATCCATTGAAACCTCCTCCAAACGTTGGCTTCGAATGGATAAAGGTTGTAATAGACCCGGTGTCTTAATTGTTTCAACTTTATTTTGTTGGCAAACCAAACATTCCACCACAAACTTTTGAGTATCTGATTTAAGGCCATCCCAAAAAAATTCCTCCTTAACCCTGTGGTAAGTTTTTAAAAATCCTGAGTGCCCTCCTAAGGGAAAAGTGTGCAATTCCATAAGAATCTTTTATTCTACCTGGGAATTCTTACAGAGGTATAAGCGATCTTTGTACCATAATGAATCATTTTACCAGCTAAATGTATCAGATGTACTGGAATCTTGTTATAACTTTCGAATAAGTGCCGACACATCTTCATCATTCTTCCATTCCTCCTTCGCTTCGTTTATCCAATCTGGTTGGATAATAGAAATGGCGCACAACAATGCTTCCACATCCTCATCCTTTCTTGAGAGTGCATCTACCACCACATTTTGCTTCCCTTTTTTGTAGATGATTTCAAAGTCATAACCCAACATCTTTGTGACCCACTTTTGTTGCTCTTCAGAGGATAATCTTTTTTATAAAAAGTATTTAAGGCTATCATGATCTGCTTTTACCTTAAAGTGTCTTCCCATTAGGTAGGGTCACCATTTCTTAAGTGCATGGAGTATTGCCAACATTTCCTTCTCATAAATAGCTTTGTGTAAAAACTTTCCCTTGATTGGACGACTTTCAAAAGCAATGGGTCTTTCATCTTGCATTAGAACAACACCAATTCCATTTCCTGAATCATCACATTCCACAATAAAGGTTTTTGTGAAGTCCGATGTAGCTAAGACCGGTGCTTGGCACATTGCCTCTTTAAGATGTTCAAAGGCCTTTGTTGCTTCCGGAGTCCATGAAAATGCATCTTTCTTCAATAATGTTGTTAGAGGTGCTGCTATTCTCCCATAATTCTTAACAAACTTGCGATAATACCCTGTCCACCGGAGAAATCCTCACAGATGCTTTATGGATGTGGGGATTTTCCATTCCTTAATGGCTTAAATTTTGCTAGGGTCTACGTTAACTCCTTCATGAGATACAATATGACCCAGATATTCCACCTCCTGGACTCTAAAGAAACATTTGGATCTTTTTGCATATAATTGTTTCTCCTCCAATAGTTGTAACACCCTGTCAACATGTTCAACATGATCCTTTCAAGACTTGCTGTAGATTAGTATATCATCAAAAAATACTAACACAAATTTTCTAACGAATGGTTTGAAAATTGAATTCATCAAACCTTGAAATGTTGAAGGTGCATTGGTAATGCCAAAAGGCATGACCAAAAATTCATAATGACCCTCATGAGTTCTAAATGTTGTTTTTGGAATGTCTTCAGTCTTCATTCTGATTTGATGATATCCTGAACAAAGATCCAACTTGGTGAAGTAAATTGATCCATGCAATTCATTCAGTAATTCATCAATGATAGGAATGGGAAACTTATCTTTAATAGTGAGCTTGTTGAGCTCCCTACAATCTAGACACATGCGCCATCATCCAAAACTACTGGAATAGAGAAAGAACTTTGATTCAGTTGAATTATACCAGCCTCTAGCATTTCTGTAACCATTCATTCAATATCACTCTTTTGGACATAGGGATATCTGTATGGCCTGATGTTTGGAGGAACACTTCCTGGAATCAGATGAATAACATGATCATGATCACGCATAGGTGGGAGACCTTTGGGAGTCTCAAATACCTTGGAATGATTGTCCAGGACTTTTTGGAGATCTGGAGAAATAGATGATTCCGATGTGGAAACATCTAGCGAACATAATTGTGCAATTACACCTCTTTGTTCCTTTTTTAGAAGCTTTTTCATACCATTAGAGCTGATTACCTTTCCTGGTTTCCCTGTAATACCCCTTAATTCAACTTCCATTCCTTCCGTAGAAAATTTGATGAAAAGTTCTTGAAAATTAAAAGCTATTGTACCCAAGGATTGTAGCCATTGGACTCCTAGTACAACATCAACACCTCCCATTGGAATGGAAATAATTGGGCTAGACTCTAGTCAATACATATTCTCCCATGGACAGCTTGATATTATGGCACTTTCCAGAGCAATTTATTGTTCCTCCATTTGCAATCATCACTTGACACTCTAGTGCTAGATATAGGAAGCAATTCAATTCTTTTGCTACCTTACAATGAATAAAATTGTGGGTGCTTCCTGAATCAATCAACACTATTACTTTTTTCTTCTTGATTTGTCCTTCTATCTTGATGGTTTGAGGAGTGGTAATTCCCACCAATGAATTACAAGATATGGTTGGATTCATTTGTTCCTCATCTAGGCTTTGTTCCTGGAGTATATCCTCTTCTTTTGACCTTTCTTGCTCCTTTTCTTCTTCCTCTCCACAATCTATGTAGAATTTCTTCTCAGCACACTTATGACCTTTAGTGTATTTGCTATCACAACTATAAGAAAGCCCCTTTTCTCTTTTTTCTTCGAATTGTTGTGGTGTCAACCTTATAGGTTGTGGAAGACTAGGGGCAACAACACTTCCGTCTTTATAGTTGTGAGTGGTATGCTTCTTGGTTGCCATAATTTTTCTTTCCATTTTTCTTGCTAACCTGAATGCCTTCTCTAATGAATCAGGTTCCCAAAGGCAAACATCATGTTGGATATTATCCTTTAAATACCCTATGAACACATCAATCGTATGCTCCTCTGGGATATCTTTTACCCTTATGTTCAATTTGTGGAACTCCTCAATGTGCTCCATTATTGAACCCTTTTGTTTGAGACTTATCAATTGGCTAAAAAAAGTGTTGCCTTTTGTATCCTCATAATGTGCTATCAATTCTTCCGTAAAAATTGCCCAAGTGATAAATTGTTTATGAGAGGAAAGCCATTGATACCATACAAACTGATTTGGTTCCAAATATAAAGTTGTCATACGTACCTTTTGTGTGTTTTGCACATTATTGAGATCAAAAAATTGCTCCATCTATAATATCCATGTTGTGGGATCCTTGCCATCAAACTTCCTCATATCGATTTTTGGAATATGGTGGGTCTTCGATCCAACATTAGAGTCTATGGAATAATGATTAACATTTCTTTTGTTCTCATCATGAGTTTCCATTAGTACCCTTTCACCATTAGTGACCATTTCTTGTAGCAACTTATTCATATTTATCTTCAATTCTTCCATCTTATCATCCATGCCATCAATTTTAGCGTCCATGTCATCCATCTTAACTTCCATGCCATCCATCTTAGCTTCTACACCTTTCTTTAAACAATCCATCTTAGCTTCTACACCTTTCTTTAAACCATCCATCTTAGCTTCTACATCTTTCCTTAGACCATCCATCTTATATTTTGTTGCTTTTTGTGCAAGTAACAATTGTTGCACTTGTTCTTGTAATTTTGATATATCATATAGCATTTCTTCTTCTTCTTCATGATTCATGCTAGAGCTTTCAGGTTCCTTACTAGGTGTCTGCATTTTCTTTCCTCGGGGCATCAGTTACAGATAATAATGCTCTACTAGCCCTTAGAATTCCCTCAAAATAAATTTTCAACCAATCTTAAGCAAAAATTTAAAAGAATCTACACACCTTTTTTTCACTTTGTAGGAGCTCGATATTGCCTCTGATGTATCTCTGTACTTTCAGATCATCCAGTTATGAAATTGCAACTTGTGGCATGCCTCTGTGTCCTCTTTCCAATGCCACCAGTCTGATCCAAATTGGATTCTCCAAGGAAGAGTTATGTGAAATCTCCCACAGTGCCCTGATTATAGACTAGTTCAGTAGAGCGAACTTGTATGACGTGCCACGAGTCACTGTTTCGACCTTTGGCTCTAAAAAATATATACAAGAAACTATAGTGTGTCGTCTTTTTGCACCTTCTTACGAAATTTCAATCTAATGCTTGGAGAAAAAGTTATGATGATTTTCCCCAGGTCACCTGTTTGGAATGTAATTTAGGAGTTTGCAAAAAGACCAACTTCCTCAGATCATATCTCCGCAAATATAGTGCAAAAAGCTCTGAAATTCGGACCCGAGATTTAGCGCGATGTCTTCTCAAATGGGTTTTTTTTTTTAGCTTCTGAAACTTCACAGAAAAAAATGTTATAGAGAAAATGCAACGATGACCTGTTTGGAGTAGTGAAGCCCTAGAATCCAAAGCTCTGATACCAAATGTTATGAAATCAGCTCAAGAAAAGATAGAAAAGATAGATCAATGCCTTAAAATTCAGCGTCTTCGAGGGCACAACCTACTTTACATTACATAAATGAACAATTCTTTGATGATTCAGGTGACAAAACCTCCTTTCTATATATAGGAGTCTAAGGAGTCACAATATAAGCCAGCCGACCTAACAATAATAATATAAAGCCACAAAAATAACAACAGAGGGATTCTATGGGGCACAGTAATAACAATATGGGGGCAATAGGGGCACAACAATATTAATAAGGGGTACAACTACAATAGTAATGGGGTAATCCCTAGTATTATAGGGACCCAATAGAATGCGTTGCCAACGGTGGTTAAGTTGACATCAGGATTCATGTGAACAGTTTATGGGGACTGCCGGCAGGTAAAACCGCTGGCAGTCCTAACCTCCAATTCACAAACTGTTTCAAAAAAAATATGCAATGTAACCATTACATGTTAAGAAACAATGTCGATCAGAGTTGGTAGAGCGTTGTCCTGTCTTGTCGGAGGTCGTGGATTCAATTTCATCAGACCTATACAAATTTTGCATAACCATTCTAGGGCCACATGGTGGCCTCTGAGCTTGCCACCTATTGGCACCTAATTGGTCCCTAAAAGGGAACATTTTAGGGAATATTCCTTGGAATATACTCTTTTTAATTTTTCCAACAACCAAATTAATCTTGGTCAAATGTCCAAAAATTACAGCTTACTCGACTTTTCAAATTGCGATAACTCTTTCATACGGTGTGAGCTTTTCAAACCATTTGCGGCATCGGAATCAAGAAGATGAGATTTATCTGGTCGCTAAGGTTTGAAACTCTTTTGAATAGTTTGAAATTAGAGCTATCACTTAGGTCATTGATCAATATCTGATCATTGTTATATACGCATTGGGGCATTTCAATACAGGAATAACACGAGTGGGTTGTGGGATTATATCACAAAAATGGTCAAAATTAATTTTATGACTGTAAGTTTTTAAATTTAACCTTTTTCCGATGATATCAAGTAGTATATGCATCATTTTGCCTTATATATATAGTGTACCATTATCTTTATTCAAATAAAATGTAACCCTATAACGGTGCAACATTTTTTATTAATCACTCGGGCATTAAGTTCAATTAACGACACTTGTGTGTATACTATAATAAGTGCACCGCTATTTTTAAGTCAAAAACCCCACAACGGCATGTCATATTATTTATGCACCAAGGAATTCATATATAGGTTAATCATTTTGGCGTCATGACAGTATAGCACCATACTAGGAAAAATGAAGTTTATGACCAACATTTTGTAAAATTTAACACTTTTCTGGTGCTATCAAGTAGTATAAGCATTGG
The DNA here is from genome assembly GCA_031772625.1 of Pinus tabuliformis. Classification (NCBI taxonomy): domain Eukaryota; kingdom Viridiplantae; phylum Streptophyta; class Pinopsida; order Pinales; family Pinaceae; genus Pinus; species Pinus tabuliformis. The sequence continues at coordinate 809,990,820 of CM062811.1, forward strand.
TGTGCATTATGCACTTAGCGCACTGTTATGTTTTTATTTTTCTAAAATATTAACTCTTTCATAGTGCACTATATGTTATTAATAATTTTTTTGTATAATTGTATAATGCATTGGTGCGTTACTGTATTATAGACGCACTATTAAAAAACATCTGCCCTATGAAATTATGGTCTATTTTGATAGGGGCTTCCACAAAAACCTCCACTAGAGGGTCTTTTCCTTTTAGTGTTATAAGATGTCAGGTGTTGATGTTACATATGTTTTTCTAACTAATCTTCTTGATATTTTAGATTCAATGGTTGTTGGCCTAGGAAAATAAGATTGACTACAAAAATTCTAAAGGGTGATTTTTAAAATTTTATACTTATAGTCCTAATAAAATGACTAGTGATGGATTAATGTTTCTAGCCTCAATCAAGAGGTTGATTGTAATTAATGTTGATGGTTTTGGTAGAGGAATTCTTGTGATAAATGTGTGCTTTCATAAGCCAATGAATTCTCTAAACTATGATTGTAATTAACATATGTTAGTATATGTTGTTTCTATGAATAAGTGGATAGTACTAGGACAATTATGTGGGTTGGCTTAGTCCATGCAGATATCAAGATGAAAGCCATGAAAATGGCTAAAAGAAGATTCTCTTGATCCTGAATCTAATTACATGTGAAAATTCATGCTCATTATCATGATGATGTCTCTCTCTTGTCAAGAATCATTCTTTTGGAAGAATGATCCTATAAATTTAACTAATGCAAATGTAAATGGATCGATGGTATGACATAATAAGTTGTCTAATGAGATTCTTGATTGAAAGAGGAATCGATTGGGAAAGGAGAGCCCTAGATGATTGATGATTTTAACATAATAATAATATTCCTCTTATATGTTCATCTTGTATGATGTGACTAACAAGGAAATTTTGATTTCTATCCACTATGGCGTAACATCAAGGAGCTACCGAGGACACCTGATAAATGGGCTTTGTTAAATACATGTGTGTTAATATGTTAGAAACCATTCAATGGAGAATAAAAGAGGTATACTATAAATTATTACAATTCCTTTATGATGAATCTCATGAGAGATATTATTCCATGTATAAAGAAACATGGAAATGGATTAGTTCAGGTGAATGAAACTAGTTGTAGGATGAACAAACTATAGCTTGAAGTTATCAAAGTGCACAAAAAAGGAACCAATAAAATTATAAAAGGGCCACTAAAAAATGGTCGATGTAATGGAATATATATATCCATTGAGTTGCTAGGAAAGTGACTATATATGTGAATTGTAGTTGAATAAAGATATGTACATAAATATCAAAATAACTTGTGCTTGGGCTTAAATCATGTTTCCTTTTATTGTTCGTTCATGGAACACCAAGGAAAATGTTCCCCTAAGGGATTTTTGGATTGTGACATCACATACGAGTTTATTTTTCCTTATAAAAATTCTAATAATTCCCTGCAATTATCTAATTATAAATTAAAATGTCCTAAGAAAGGACATGGATTTTAGAGTTTGAGGAAGGGAGATTACTTGAGAATGTTGAATTGGTTTAAATATCAATCATGGGTTGAATTAGGTGTTTTAATGGTCCTGACTATGTTATTAAATCTGCTAAAAGAAAGGATATTCCCATGTTCCTATTGAGAAAATATTACAAGAAAGAAAAGTAAAAAATTAAAGGAGAGCATGGGTTGTGTTATCCACGGAGTTAGTCTGTGTAGGCCACTTGAAAGAGATAAAACCATAATGGTTGGGAACGAGGAGTGACACTCCTTCAATCAGAAAAATTGAGAAAAGAAGAGGAGGACTCCTAGGGAAGGCAAGAAAGGAAGCCAAGGAGGCTCCTATTGAAAATTAAAAGGGAGGCCAAGAAGTGCTTGTTGAAATGGGAAAAAGATGCCAAAGGATATGTGGAAGAAAACATGATTCATGCACACAGGAAGAAGACTTTGGGTATGCAAAGGAATATATTAGAGGTTGAGAGGCTCCTAGTAACATTTCTTCCATTAAGAAGGGGTAAGAGTCAACACAGGGGGAAAGAATCCAAGAAATTCCTCTAGAAGAGTAAGGAAATAGAAAGAGGAAACTCAATAGAGAGGGAGAACTCGGACTGGAATAGACCATGTGGTGGAGCCGGAAGGGTTTTCTATTGAAGGATAAAGAGTAGTGGAATGTCAAGCACTAGTGAAGCCACAAAGAGTGGATGTCTTAGACTAAAGAAGCCATTGGGATGTTTGTTGATTGTTGAAGCTACCTGTCAGGAGATAAGGATACTCAATAGTTGGGGTGGATAAGAAAAGACCAGGTGTGTAACTAGGCTAGGTACATTGGTTCTTGCACTTTCAAAAGAAATGCATAACAAGGGTGATATTATACTCCCGTGGTAGTTTTTCCATCTAAAGAACCCTGCCATGTTGAACTCTTATCCTCCTATGATTTCTTTAGGACTAAAAAAACCACCTAATGTGGCTTGCCTTTGCAACCACTGGAAAGCTTGTGGTATGAATAACCTACTAATTTATCAGTAGATTATCACTGAAGAACTTTTCCATATCCACATATTGAGCTTTCCTCCTCCTCTAGTTTTCCTAAGGGTTAAGGAATCCACCAAGTGTGGATTTCTTTAGGAAACCACTAAGATTTTTGTGAACTAAAGAACCTACTAACTCATCGATAGTTTTTCCACTTAATAACCTTCGCATATTGACATAAAATCTCTCCCTCGGTCACTAAGAGTGGCATTTATTATGGACTGAGGAAACTATTGGGAAGCTTGTGCACTGAGGTACCCACTAGGTTATTAGTGGTTTTTCCTGTTGTTGAACCTTCCTATTTTATGATGAAAATATCCTCCTGGAGTAGATATGTGAATTCTATGTATTTATAAATGACCCCTACATTGAATATAATTGAGTAAAGGTTCGATGATATGATAGTGGGAAATGTTGTTGAGAACAATTGGGGGAAGTGTGTCCCTATGCATTTGATTACATGAAATTTGGCTAGAAAGGTGGGGTTACCTTGGGAGGTCTTGTTTCAACTAGAAGCATTATATTTAATTCATTGAGCACTCCTCCTTAATTTGTGGAATCTGGCTCGGGGGTGACCACTACATGTAACTATGGTCGTAGCTTGTATGTGATTGGTTGGAGAGTTAGAGTCCTACTCTCAGTTGCTAGATCTATTATAAGATAAGCGCACTCTTACATTTTGTTATTTTGGCTATTATCATGTTTTTTTATTGCATCAGAATATTGTTATGAGAATTTTTGCTTCCTTCAATAAATGATGAATGTCAATGATTTGTGTAAATATATTATTGAATGGTTCATCTCTTTTGGATACTCTCAACTGGAAATAACTTAAGACGGCTAGAGCATGAAGATATGTAAATATTTGTGAATGAACAATTACTCACACTAACCTCTTGGTATATTTGGTCATTGTGTTAATAACTAGCACATGTTAAAGGAATGTGGAATTCCTGTGTAGAAATGTCCTTGAATATATTCCTTCATAAATGGTTTATTCTTGTAATTGGCTTAAATATTTGGATTGGTCTATTTGACCTAAGTATGAAGAGATATATAACCGTTGTTAATTAATTGAATGACTTCATGAAAATGATGAGACCATTGGACCTTGGTTTGCAAATTGTAAGCACAGGAGGATTATATATATATATATATATATATATATATATATATATATATATATATATATATATATATATATATATATATATATATATATATATATATATATATATATATATATATATATATATATATATATATATATATATATATATATATATATATATACACACACATGTCATAGGCCAAGGGTGCTTGTAAACCCATATATATGATAAGCCAAATGTTTGTCACAAACCATAAAATTTTATCAAAACCACCAAAGAGAAGATATGGGATTGGTCTGTTGAAAAACCTTTGAGTTCAAGCCTCATGTGTATTTATGCACATATTATTAGAGTGTATAGGTTGAGTATCAATACACTAAGGGTTTGGGCACAAAGTAATTATAAGCCATGTGCAATAAAACCAGCATGATAAAGCTTTGAGGGGTGTAGGTAACCCCATTTTATGGTGTTTAGCGCAACGCCCTGAAAATTTTTGGTTTTGGACCCTATATTAGGTTGGGTAGACCTACCTATGGTTTTGTGCATATTTTTCACACATGGTTTTGGACGTGATGGTTTTCGGTCCATGGTATTGGATGCTTCAACATGTATAAATATGTATTGTAATGTTGAAAGGAACATAATGAAAAATCAAGCTGGTAGTCCTGGTTTTTGGATCCAGGGGAAATCTCTATGTATATGTGTTTTATGTGTTATGCTCTCACATTGTTTATTTTCTGTGTTTTAGAATTCATATGCAAGTAATTTTTGTATGAGTTTAAAACCTACATTTGGTATCAGAGCTATTTTGGCTTCAAGGGGACGCCTTTGCTATTGAGAGGTTTTCCTCGGGCCCATGGTAGGCCCTGTTCGATGGGAGATCTACGGGATCAATTCTGGTCGTGAAAGAAGATGATGAGTAGTGGAAAGATAGAGATCAAGAAATTTAATGGTAAAAGTTTTGAGTTGTGGAAACTTAAGAAGGAGGATCTGTTGGTTGATAAAGATCAGTGAATCACAGTAAATCTAGGTACTAAACCAATGGGAGTGTCTGATGAAGAATGGAAGAAGTTGGATCGAAAGGAAAAGAGCACAATACGATTATGTGTCTCAGATTCAGTATTGCTAAATGTATCAGGGGAAGCTATAATGAAGGCTTGGTGGGAAAAGTTAGGGACTTTGTACCAATCTAAGTCTCTGGTGAATAAATTGTTCCTACAAAAAAAGTTGTATAACCTGAGGATGAAAAATGGAGACTCGATGAAAGAGTATCTGAATGCATTTAATACTATGGTAAGTCAGTTATCGTGTATTGATATCAAAATTTCAGATGAAGATAAGTGCATTAGCTTGTTGTGTTCTCTACCAAATTCATGGGATAGTCTGGTTATTGCAATAGATAGCAATGCAACTGTATTCCAGTTTGATGAAATAGTCTCATCCTTGGTGACAGAGTAGATGAGATGGAAAAATATGGAGAGCCAAAATGGTGATGCCTTGTCTATACAAGGATGGTCCCAGAAAAAAAACAAAAATAAGTCATCGAGTGGGAGATCTAAATCTAGAGGGACATATAAATCTCCAGGAAAACCTGTAAAGGTGGTGTGATGGAAATGCGAAAAGGAAGGGCACTACAAAAGGGACTATAAATATAAAGCTTCTAACAAAGGAAAGGGATCTAATGATGTTCCTTCTACAAAGGCAAAACCACCTCAAATGAAGGTGGGGATGTCTTCATGGCTTCTTCAAGTACACATTTAGATGATGAGGCATGGTTGATTGAATCAGGTGCATCCTTTCACTTCACTTCCCATAGAGAGTGGTTCTGCGAGTATGAGAAATACTATGGTGGTGGTGTCTTCTTAGGGGATGATACGAAGGCTAGAATCATTGATTGTGGAGAAGTAAAGTTGAAGTTGCAAGGTGCAAGGGTTAGAACACTTCTGGGTGTTCTACATATTCCTACATTGACCAGAAATCTGATTTCTGTAAGCAAGTTGGATGATGCAGGTGTAAAAATAGTGTTCGAGAAGGATAACTGTAAAATGGTTCGGGGGGTACTGGTATTGATGCAGGGAGTTCGAATTGGAACTCTGTACAAGCTACAAGGTAGTAGCACTGTTGTTGATGGGTGAAACAGTTATGTGGTTCCTGAAAGTGGAGTAGAAAATCTAGTTGTCTCTGGAGAGAAGACGATGTTGTGGCATCAAATTCTTGGACATATTGGACAGAAGGGCCTTCGAATACTTCATGGTAAGGGTATGGTAGAAGGTATGAGTAATAGCTCTCTGGATTTTGATTTCTATGAAAATTTTGTATATGGGAAGCAGAATTGGGTGAGTTTCCCCTCTTGTGGTAAGAGGGCAAAACAGATATTAGAGTTTGTGCACAGTGATGTGTTTGGACCTGTAAAGGTTCCATCACTAGGTAAGTCTGTGTACTATGTATCCTTGATAAATTACTTCTCAAGGAATACATGGATATATTTCCTTAAGAAGAAATCTGAAGTATTTGAAAGGTTTAAAGAATTTAAGGCTTTGGTGGAAAACCAGACAGAGAAGAAAATAAAGGTGCCGAGGATGGATAATGGTGGAGAGTTTTCCAGTAAGGAATTTGAAGAATTATGTAAGAAGTGTGGTATAGCACGACAGAAGACTAATCCATACACACCTGAGCAAAATGGAGTTATAGAAAGAATGAGCAAGACGTTGATGGAAAGGGAAAGAAGCATGCTCAGTGGTGTCGTGTTAGGACAGGAATTCTAGGGAGATATGGTGGAGACAGAATATTACCTAGTCAGCAGATCACCTTCATCAGTGTTGGAGGATAAGACTCCACAAGAGGTATGGACTAGTAAGAAACCCTCTCTTTCAAATATGAGGGCATTTGGATGTGATGCATATGTACTTGTTCCAAAGGAGAAACGAACCAAGTTGGATAGTAAATCTGAAAAGTGCATCTTTATTTGGTATAAGGATGGTTTAAAGGGTTATAAGAACTGGAAACAAGTAAGAAGGAAGGTTGTGTGCAACCAAGATGTGGTGTTTAGAGAGGTAAAAGATCTTATTAAACATGGAATCCAACCAAAGGAACCTAAGAAGATATAGTTTGAGTTAAAGGAGGAAGAATCAAAAGATGAAGAGCCACAAAATCTGGGTGTGAGGAGATCAGTTCGAGAAATAAGGCAACCAGAAAGGTACATTCCATCTGCTTTCTGTTCAAATTTTGCTTTATCTATTACTGATGATGATCCTAGAACTATGAACGAAGTAGTAGACTCATAAGATGGAAAACTCTGGAAAGAGGCCATGGTTGATTAAATGGCATCTTTTAACAAAAATGAGGCTTGGGATCTGGTGGAGTTGCCGGCTGGAAGGAAACCCATTGGTAGAAAATGGGTGTTCAAGATGAACACAAATGTAGAAGGAAAGGTGGAGAAATATGAAGCTCGGTTGGTAGCAAAAGGTTATTTCCAAGTGTCGGGAATTGATTTTGGCGATACTTTTTCTCCTTTTGCCAAGGTAACTTCTATTAGATTACTTTTATCTGTTGTTGTTGCTTTTGGTTTTGACGTAGAATAGATGGATGTGAAGACAACATTTCTTCACAGGGATCTGGAAGAGGATATCTACATGAAGCAACCTGAAGGCTTTGTGGTGAAGGGTAAGAAAGAACTAGTATGCAAGTTAAAGAATTCTCTGTATGGGTTAAAACAGTTTCCAAGGATGTGGTATCAGAAATTTGATATACTTACATGGGGACTTGGCTTCACTAGATGCAAAGTAGATCAATGTGTGTATTTTAAATTAATTGGTGACCATGTTATTTATCTGGTCTTGTATGTGGATGATATGTTGTTGGTTGGAAATGACAAAGAAATTGTCCAGGATTTGAAGATCCATTTTTCCTCCAAATTCGAAATGAAAGATCTTGGTGCTGCAAACTATATTTTGGGCATGGAAATTAAAAGAGATCAAATAAAGAGGAAGCTTTGGTTAAACCAGAGGATGTATGTTGAGAAAATATTATAGAGGTTTAATATATAGGATAGTAAACGCATGAAGGTTCCTATTCTTCTAGGTGTAAAGTTATCTGCTGAACAGTGTCCCAAGAGATAAGAAGAAGAAGAGGACATGTCCCATGTTCCATATGCAAGTGTAGTGGTAGTCTGATGTATGTGATGGTCTATACTAGACCAGGCATTGCACATGTAGTGGGAGTATTGAGGAGGTTTATGTCAAAAATAGGGAAGGAGCACTAGACAACAGTGAAGTGGGTTTTAGCTATTTGTCTGGCACTAATGATTATGGTTTGTGCTACCAAGGAAGACCAAGATTGGATAGAGTGTTGGATATTTGTGTCTTTGTTGATGCAGACTAGGCTGGAGATCTGGATTAGAGAAGATATACAAGTGGGTATGTGTTTAACCTATTTGGAGGCGCAGTCAGTTGGATGAGTAAGAAACAATCTATAGTGGCACTATCAACTACAGAGGCAGAATACATGGCAGCCACTCATGCAATAAAGGAAGAATTTTGGTTGTAGAGATTGTGTTCAAGTATGGGGTTAGTATAGGGAGCTATAAGGATAGACTGTGACACCAAAAGTGCAATTTTCTTGGCAAAGAACGCTGCATATAATTCAAAGACAAAGCACATTGATGTTTAGTATAGCTTTGTGAGGGATATGATAGAAGGCAAAAGGGTGTTGTCGGTAAAGGTGGACACTTTGAAGAATATTGCAGATGCATTAAAAAAATATGTGAGCTCTCAGAAGTTCTCTTGGTGTAGAAACAATGGGCATTGCAAGGCTAGATAAATGAATATCTCTTGTGGCCCCCTATGGAAAGAAAACAACAAGTGGGGGAATGTTGGGTTGTGTTATATTCTTTTCACAACTAGCCTACGTAGTTAACCGAGGGGTTAGAAGGGGGGCAGAGCCCCCACTTAGTTGTGTTAATTGTGTAGCGGGGGGAGTCACAGGGGGTTTGAGGGGTGCAGGTAACCCCACTCTATGGGGTCTGGGGTAGCGCCCCAAAAAATTTTGGTTTTTGACCTTATATTAGGCTAGGAGGACGTACCTATGGTTTGGTGCATGTTTTTCACACATGGTATTGGACGTGATGGTTTTCGATCCATGGTTTTGGATGCAATGGTTTTTGGTCCATCGTATTGGATGCTTTGGCATGTATAAATATGTATTGTAACATTGAAAGGAACATAATGAAAAATCAAGCTAGTAGTCCCGATTTTGGTATCCAGGGGAAAATCTCTATGTATATGTGTTTTATGTATCATTCTCTCGCATTGTTTATTTTCTATGTTTTAGAATTCGTATGCAGGTAATTTCTATATGGGGTGAAAACCTACAGTTCCCCAGAGCATACACAAGGATGTGAGTCGGATAAACATTGGTAAAGACTTTTGGCAACCTCCTCCTCATGTTTTCTTGAAAATTAACATGGATGGAACCTCTAAAGGTAATCCAGGGATGGATGGTTTTGGCAGGGTCATTAGAGATGAGCAGGGATACATAAAGACATCTTTCATAGTCATCTGGGAACTGCCACAAATAACATGGCAGATCTCATGGCCTTAGAGCAGTGCCTGGAAATACTAATTGAGTAAAATTCTCATATTGTCATCATTGAAGCAGACTCTGAATTGGTTATTAATGTAGCCAAGAGGATCTCCAATGGAAAAGCACATGGAAAAGTATCAAAACATTGGTGACTTTTTCAGGTCTTTCAGCGTATTCATTCCCACCTACAAACCCTAAGAATGGCCAACTCTTTTCATGTGCAAATAAAATCCAATATGCTAGCTGATCGTTTGGTGAATGAAGGAGTGTTTTGCAATGAGATTTACAGTAGGTATGCATGGGACTCGACACGCTCGGGGAAATTGCATGAGGATTGTCAAAGATAGGTGGACAAAGACATGGAAAAATTCCAAACTATTAGGACTGAACAAGAAGGAAGATTAGTGGAAGGAAGAGAAAGCAGAAGTGTAATTCATTTTTAATAGTTAATTTCTAAAACAAAAAAAAAAAGGAAAAAAGAGAGAAGATAAATGCTTAAAACAGAGCATTCCACATGGGAGAGGCACTTGGTAAACAGTAGGTTGTCGACCACGTATCTTGACATCTTGTGTAATCTAATGGCCATCGGGTGGAGAAAAAATCAAAGGTTAATGACCAAAGTGGACTCGATGCTCTTTAGTTGAATGCTTTATAATCCTCATCGGTTCCGAAAGGGAAATTATAGACCGTGCAGGTTTCCGCTTTGATATCTTGGAGGACTATCAAATCAATCGTCGAGTTCTACAAGTACTTAGAACTTAAGTTTCAAAACAGACCCAAACCTTTATAAACTAATGGCTCACAATCATTTCGGGTCCATGAATCAGGTAAAAGGGATGCATGTTCCTGAGACGAGTGTTTGTGATTGTGAGATCTCACAAGATCTTAGATGGTTTCGAGTTTGTTTCGAGCTATATATTTGGTTACCCTTCATAGGCTTAGCCCTTGTTGATCATTACTTTGTAAAGCCATGTAACATATGTAATATTTCTTGTAGTTAATAGAAGGCTCCAATCTTATTTGACCAAAAAAGAAAAAACAATGTATACCCTAATTCTCTAGATTAGTGTTGCATGAATCTAGGGTAGTCAGAGATGGGGACTATAACATGGTGAAGGTGTTCAAGGGTGGTCTCTCAGGAGAACTGAACAATGGCTTAGCGAATCGATAAGAAAGCATAGGAGACTACATGAACGGATCTGCATTGGGGATCTTTAGGAGAAGATCATGCAAAATAGTGGGAGAGAAATTGAGGTCGCACGATGACTTGTACAAGAACATACAGTATATGTTTACATACAACATAACAAAAACTTGAATCTTCGAGATATGGAACTTTAATAGTAATTAAAAGTATCCAATGTCATGGGAACATCTAATATTCTTCTAAAGCATACCAAACCCTAGTGTTAAATGTCAAAGGAAGAAAGTAGGTATTGAGAAACTTTTATTTGGAACAAAACCTAGCATAAGATGTGTTACGCTTTCAGAAGAATGAACTTGTTATCCATGGAAACTGATACGACTGCATGAAGGGCTCAACGCTAAGCTGAATCATGCTTGCAACATGTAAAGAACCTGATCCCATACCTTTGTCACGTGATTTAAGATAGAGCGAAGGAAATAAAAATAAATAGGGAGAGTTGTGTAGTAACCAATAGCCAACTAGGAGTAACTTGTGTCGTTGATCAATAGTCATGCCAATGGATGGTGCTGAGTGGTTCTAGGGTCACTTTGACATGGGTGTCGGAAGGGTTGAGAAACCAGGGAGACAAATATCATGAATACAAACCGTTTGGAGACAATTGGTAAAGCATTTGGAGACAGAGTTGATGAAGCATCATGGAATACAAACCACGTATGGCCACTTAATACAAACCCTAGTCATAGATAAGCTCTAAGATGAAGCATATTCTGAGGATTCTTCTCATGACATTTAATCTTCGTCATTGATGTAAAATGTCAACCAAATTTCATCTACCTGAATTTGCAATAGAAATCCTTCGGCTAACAATTTTAAATTATTTAACATTCAAAACTTATGATAACTGAAAAGGAGAATTAAAAAACAGACTATGTTAAATATATTTCATTAAGATATAACATAATGAAATGTTCATCAATAAGAAAGTAGAGATTTGTCATTTTGGGAAATATAAAATAATTTCTTGTAATTTTTATATATTTTTATAATATTACCACAATGTTTGTCACATTGTAATGTTGGGTAGGTTTATATATCATAATGATTTAACAACATGTTCGGTTATTAATATCAATCAATAATATTCACAAGAAATTAACTTTGGCTAAAGTTTAAGAATGTTGACTATAAAACATAGTAAACCACGTTGGTAACTATGGTTGACTAGACTTTAATATTATAAACCCAATATTATAAGCCTTATATATTAAACACCTAATATTATAAACCCTAATTTTAAACCCAATATTATATACTTCAATGTTAAAAACCAAATATTAAAAATCCTAGTTTTATAAACCAAATGGTATAAACCCAAATGTTAAAAACCCTAGCACAATCACATTAATAAATTTGGTTGTTATAACTAGATTAATGTATATCAAGCACATGAACAAATATATTAGTAAATGTAGATGACTAATTTGTTAATGTTGCATTGCCACATTAAAGAAACTGCAATGAAATATAATATTGCAACAATGTTGTCACATTGTGATAATGGATAGATTTATGTACCATTTTGAGGTCACAATATGACTCATTATTAATACTAATCAATAACATGCAAAGGAAATTAATTTTTACCAAAGTTACAAGTGTTGACTTTTAATCATAGTCAACCAAATATAGTCAACCACATTAGTAAATATGGTTGACTAATTTTGGAATGTGGCTTTGTGACGTTCACAAAATTTGATCATTGTCAACTATTAACATTATATTCAATCATATAATAATAATAATAGTATACTCAATCTTAATATTAATATTAATATTAATATTAGTATTGTTATAAGTCAACTTTATTGATATTTATATTATTATTAAACATATTTTAATCTTCATTGTGACTAACCAAGGATGACCTTAGTTAAATAAGATTGATAATGTTTGACTTAGGTTAACCATGGTTGACTATAATATAATATCAAAAAATTGCATTCAAAGGACAATCATGAATTACTTTTGAATTTTGTTAAACATGGTAAGCATAAGGGCAGCCTCGTTGATCGCAGTAAACTATTTAAACATGGACTATAAAGGCTAACTTTGTTTGACTATGTTAAACTAATATGGTTGACTATTGTTTGAATATTAATATTAATTAATAATATTAATAGGTGATTTTATTTGACTGAAGTTGAAGAGTGTTAAGTGTCAAACATAGTCAAACAAATTCAACCACATTAATAAATGTAGTAAACTAATTTTGCAAGGAAGAATTGAGAAGTTGGATAAATTGAAATGTAATGTTACATTGCAACAACATTTGCCACAATGTGATAATGTTTGTCACATTGCAAAGTTTGATAAAATTTTGTCACAAACCGACAACATAACATTGCGACAATGTTTGTCACAATGTAACAATAGTTTCCACATTGAAACATCTATCACATTGTGGCCTTTGTCACATTTCTTGACCAAATTCACCATGGGTCAACATGGTTTGACTAATTTACGATGATTGACCATAGTTTTTTTATTATGGATTATGGTTATTTATATTGACAATGGAAGGCTGCAATTGATGATGTTTTACCATGGTGACCTAGGTTGACCATATTAACAATGGTTCACCACGTTGAGCATGAGTTTACCATGGATTTTGCGTATTTGATGCTGGTGATTATCGTTAAACAAATATAACCCTGATTTCCCATGGTTGACCTATGTTGGTCGTGATTTTCCATGACTGACCATGGTTTACATAGGTCAACCATGCCAAATAAAATTAAGTATGGTTGATAATAGTTGAACATGGTAACCATAATTAACTGTGGTAAATTGATTATGTGCTCAAAAAATAACTCAAATTTCAAATTTGTTGAATTGGTGTGGAACTTAGAATACCGCATAGTGCTCATCATATTGAACTTGGCGCATCTCGTTTCACGCGAAACCGACTCCGTATGACTCCATAAATGAGTTTTGTCCACTTTTCAAAATAGTGAAATTAAAAAAAAAGGACAGCCTAGTCAGCAGTCTGTACTGCTCACTGTGCATCTGTACTACTGACTAGATGTTGAGGTGGCAAAAGTGACTGTGGATTTTGACCGATCAATGGTTTTTTTTCGGGGAATCATCATGTGACTAGTGTCGTTATAGTAGTGGGTGCAAATGGCACAATTTTACTAGTTGGAGTGATGGCCAACCATGGGCTAATGCGTGGCCTAGCTGGAGGTGATCATGTGGCAACTTGGGAGGCCACCAAAATTATAGAGTCTGAGAGGAGGCAACGGGGGTTGAACCTATGACCTCCCAACTCAAATCCAATGTCGTTACCATTGCACCACACAAGTTGTTATCTAACCTTTATGATCACACGATGTATTTTAGTTTGGTTGGAGCAGAGTTCAAAGGAATGAGCCAGCCATGTGGGCCAACCCATGCAGTTATGTAACCACCCCATGTGAACACCTTATGCCTAGCCGCCAACATTTTACATGACTGTCAGAAGGAAGGGGGCAGCACTGGGTGCTAGCCCCTACACACATGGCCCTCATGTGACCATTCTTCTTATTTTTAAGCCTTGATGGCCAAGTTAATGATCGAACAAATCCACCTAGAGTTCGGTTGATTTGGGGACCCGTTAGTGGAAAGCGGGGCAAAAATGAGCGTTCCGTCCCAGATTTTGGGCAATTTGTGGAACGAATAATGGAGAAACTAGGAGAGGCCATAGCTTCTCTAGTTTTTTACCAAAATGGGTGCACAAAGAGGCTAGGTAGGCATTTTTAAACACTTTGGACTCATTGGAGTAGGTTACAGAAGCATTTGAGCATTTTGAACACATCCTTTTTACACATTTGAACATAATAGAGAGGCCCAAGCCATTGGAAGCTAGACCAAGAAGACGTAGCCCAGGAGGGATGAACTCCTTCATCATGTTCTTGTTGTGATGTTTTATTGGTGATGTTCTGTACATTTTTATGATGTTCTTCAATTCCTTATTTATGTTAAAATTTATAATAAAATTAACATAAAAACTTATTTTCACTTGTAATAAACTCATGAATCCTTAAGCACATGACTAGTTTTTTGTTATATTCTGAGGAGGATCTTAGCACATCAAAAGAAATATTCCTAATCAGATCATTTTGGTATGAGAGCATTAGGTTTTGTTTGTGCAAGAAGGATTTAACTGTTTGCAAATCTATGGCATGCTTATAAGGTTAAAACTCAAAAGAGGAGAAGGGAAGTTGGGTGAAGGCCCTGAAGTTGGGTCAAGGGGAATGAGAGAAAGGTTGCCCCAATATCCAACACCAGTTCTTCCTGAACTTGTGTTTGAGGTTCAAGTGAGTATGCTTCATGTATGAGAACCTGCAAACATGATAGAAGATGAGATGGTATTCAAGTAGGCTTTCTTTGATAGGACAGAGATGGTGAAGGTCCTCTATGAAGAGAGGAATACCAGGTTGTAGGGTGAAAGCTCCAAACCCCCCAAAGGAGAAGGTTATTTAGGGGTATTTATTGGAAGTGGAGGTAAACCTCTACCCTCTCCATAATCTTCTTCATCTTCTTCTTCACATGCATATTCACCCTCTTCCACTAACACAACCCTTACACATACTCATCCACATACCTTGAAAGGAACTTGTAAACCACTGTTACTAAAACTTGATGTTAAATTTGAGTTGCCCATGTATAATGGTAAAGTGAATGTAGAGAAGCTTGATAATTGGAATCGCAATTGGAGGTATATTGCAGAATTCAAAACCTTCAAGAGGATGACATAAATATTCGGTTAGCTTCCTTGAGACTCGTGGATGGAGCACTAGTATGGTGGTAATAAAAGACACTAGAGGAGATAGAAAAGGCATTTTACGATCTCAATTTCTTGGCCTGATTCCATTGCTGAAATTAAAAGATAATTCTACCCTCTATCATATATGAAGAAAGCCATCATGAATTGGCAGAACTTTAGACAAGTTAAAGGTAAAAATGTGCAAGATTACACCCAATATTTCAAAAAAAGGTCTCTAATGTTAGGTGTAGATTTGCAATCACAAGACACATTGCTCAAGTACATAGGGGGTTTACATAGTTTACGTAGGCATACCATCTTAATGTTTAATCCCAATAATCTAGATGATGTGTGTGTGCAAGCCACTCATCATGAGGAAAAATGGAGAAACACTTCAGGAGAGGTTAGTAAAATGTCTTTTAAGGGTAAATAAAAATAAAAGGGTTTCAAGGGAAAGAAAAATGCATACATTAAAAAGGAAGGAGAGAAAACAATATGTAAACATTCTTCCAAATGGGGTCACGATGAAGCTAATTGTTGGAAGCCTCATCCCAAGATGAAACCATGTAAATTCAACAATAAAGGAAAAGAAAAGATAATTATCGTCATTCAAGAGGATCGGGGATCCAATTTGGATGATGAAATTCAAATTACGACCATGGATATAAAAGGAAAAAAATTCATTGCTAGCACTAGTATATGAAATGGTCACAGTAGCACTATAAATGAAGAAACAACAAATGAATTATTTCATGTGAGGGTAATCTCAAAACATACAAAAATCAACACATTTTTTGATAGTGGATCTCAAGCCAACTTAATATCTAATGATTTAGTCAAGAAACTTAATCTTGAAACCATTTTACATCCCAAGCCATATCAATTGTATTTTTTAGTCTTCAAACACAACAAACTTCATTGACGAAGTAGAATTAGATGTTCTACCGCTTGATATATCAAGAATTGTTTTGGGTGGTCCTTACCTCTATGATAAACAGAAATATTATATCGTCATGAAAACAAGTACCACTTGTTCAATGATGGTGTGGAGTATATTGTGAGAGCTCATCGCAAGAAACTAAATCTTTCATTCGTTAATGCAAGGAAAATGAAAAGACTAGTGAATTCGGGGAAGAATTTAGTGCTTCTTATGATCAAACCCAATGTCGATGTTGATTATGAAGCATTTGATGGTTGTAATTTAAAATTGAAAATTTATTTTGTTGATGTTGTTAACCCTTATGATGAGGATTTTCAGAAAGTAAAGGGATTTCCTTCCAAGAGGAGAATCCAACATGAAATACCATTGCAACAAAAGTTTCTTATTTCTGACATTGACATGCACCAGATGTCAAGAAGGGAAAGTGCAGAAATAACAAAGCAAATCCATGGGTTGTTGAAAAAAATGATCATGAGGCCACCTCCTTCACCATGTGGTGCACCTATTGTTTCGATGTACAAGAAGAATGGTGAGAATTTCATTGGTTGGGACTAAAGAAGTGGCTATCATCAAAGTAGAGTTGTTGGAGGAGACATATGGAAGACAATATTCAAAACCATGCAAGGTTTGTTTGAATGGCTTGTTATGTTTTTTTGGTCTTTTCCATTCTCCTACTACTTTCATGCATATGAAGAAATATGCATTGAAGCCATTTCTAAACATGATAGTCTACTTGGATGACATTTTCATTTTTAGAAAATTTCATTATGAACATGTCATGTGTGAGAAAGAAATACTTGATATCATATGTCAAGAACATTTGTTATTGAAGATTTCAAAGTATATGTTGAATAAAACTTCTTTGATATACTTGGGCAATGATATTGGAGAAGGTGAGCTAAAGTTAGACCTCTCCAAGATTGATGCCATTATGATTTGGTCAATGCTCAAGGTAGTCATTTGGATAAGAGTGTTTTTTGGAGTGGCCCAATTTTGGCAGAAATATTTTGTTCATTTTTCTTCTATTGTAGCTCATTTTCACTCTTTGCCAGTTGTGCAAAAGGTCTTCCAATGGGGAGGAAAACAACAAGAGGCATTTTATACTTTCAAACAAAAGATTAGTTCAGCCATTATACTTTCTCTTCTATACTTGAAAAAGTCTTTTGAGTTTCAAGTTGATGTATGTGACTATGCGATGGGTGTGGTATTTATGCAATGTGGTAAGCCCATTACATTTCATTCAGAAATTTACAATGGTGTAGTGTTTAAATTGCAGGGAAAAAGGAACTTTCATTGGATGGGTTTTCTTCTACTATTCCACTATGTCAAAAGGTATAAGAATTGTATCCAAACTAAAGTTGTTCATGTGCTTTCTAGGACTAGTGTTAGTTCAAATACTTTAATCAAGCATAATTTTGTTTTGCGTGAAATTTATGTTCAACAAAATACATACTTTCAAGATGTATATTGGAGCTTGAGACAAGGGAATCAAGTAGGTAAATTTGTTTACCATTTGCATCATAATGTGTTGTATCATCTTGGTAAGAAGGATGTTTCTACTGATAGTAACATTGAAAAAGAAAAATATTTCATTCAACGACTCCGAATGGTGCATAAAACAATGCAATATCATCTTGAAAAGAGAAAAATCAAGTACAAAGCAATGCACGACAAGCATCGTGTAGATGCCAACTTCCAAGTCAGTGATGGATGGATCAAGATTAGAAAGGTTAGGTAATTGTAACCTCACATGCTGGACAACTAAAATTGATATTTTGGGGTCAAAAAGGCTTCTGGTTGGGAGGAATGATCAAGCGCTCAAAAAATAGCTCAAATTTCAAAGTTTTTGGATTGGTGTGTAACTTAGATAACCGTTTATTGCTCGTCATCCTGAATCAGGTGCATCTCGTTTCACATGAAACAGACTCTATATGACTCCAGAAATGTGTTCTGTCCAATTCTCCAAATAGGAAAATTTTAAAAACAAAAAGGACATCCCATTCAGTAGTTTGTACTGATTACTGTGCATCCATACTATTGACTAGGTTCTAAGGTGGCAAAGCTAACTGTGCATTTTAATCGGTCACTGGTTTTATTTCAACAAATCATCATGTGAGAAGTGTTGTTTCAGTTGTGGGTGCAAATGTAGCAATTGCATTGGTTGGAGTGATGTCCAACCACATGCTTACACGTGGCCCAGCCAGAGGCTACCACATGGAAAACCGGGAGGCCACCAGAATTGTTGCATAGTCTGGGTGGAGGCAGTGGGGGTTGAACTCGCGACCCCCCAACTTAAATCCACTGTTGTTACAATTGCATGACACATGTCGTTACTTAACCTTTATGATCACAGGGTGTATTTAATTTTTGTTAGTGCGGATTTTGGAGGAACAGGCCAGCAATGTGGGCCAGTCCATGCAGTTATATACCTGCCCCATGTGAACTTCGTATGCCTAACAACTTGCATTTTGCGTGATCACTGAAGGGAAGGGGCTAGCACTGGGGGCTAGCCCATGGGTGCATGGCCCTTATATGACCACTCTCCTGAATTTTAGGCCTTGATGACCAAATTAACCGTCCAATATATCCACCCAGATTTCGATAGATTTGGTGGCCCGTTCGTGGAAAACGGGGTAAAAATGAGGGTTCAGTATGAGATTTTGGGTAATTTGTGGAGCGAATAATGGGGAAATTACGAGAGATCATAACTTCTCTAGTTTTCGATGAAATTAGGTGTAGAAAGAGGCTAGGTAGCCATTTTTGGATGTTATGGACTCATTGGAGTAGGTTATAGAAGTATTTGACCATTTTAAACACATCTTTTTTACACATTTGAACGTAATAGAGAGGCTCAGGCCATTGGAAGCTAGACGAAGGAGATGTAGCCCAGGAGGGGTGAACTCCTTCATTATGGTCCTATTGTGATGTGTTATTGGTGATGTTCTATACATTTTTAGTTTTTTTGTTTAGTTTCTTATTTATGTTAAAATTTCTCATAAAATTAACATAAAAACTCATTTTCACTTGCAATAAACTCATGAATCCTTAAGCACATGAATAAAATTTTGTTTATATTTTGAGAAAGATCTTAGCACACTGAAACTAATATTCCTAATCAAATCATCAATCATGGTCAACCATGGTATTCATTGTTAATGATGGTTGACCATGGCTAGACTATAATTCACAATGTCTGACTATTATTAAGCATTGTTGATTATGTTTTCATTATGGTTAATGAGTGTGTGAATATGGTTAAACATGGTTGAATATAGTTGTCATTTTTCACCATATAAAGGTTGACTATGTTTGAATATGTCATCACATTAACTATTATTAAATATCATAAACATGTGTTTGAAAAAGCTTAATCATGGTAAGTATGATATACTATATAATATTATAATATATAAACCAAATATTATATAAATATTTTTTAATATTGAGGTTTATAATATGGGGTTTAATATTAGGATTTATACTAGTGAATTTATAATAATAAGGTTTCATATTTTAGGGCCTATAATATTATGATTTAATATACAAGGTTTATAATATAACGGTTTAATACTATAGTTGAATTAACCCTAATAATAAAAATCCTGTATTATAAACTCAATATTTTAAACCTATAATATTAAACCCTAATATTGTGAACCCTATATATGAAACCCTACTATATTAATATGTAATATTTAAAATGGTTGGCTATGTTGAACATGGGATGATCATGTTTTTTAATGGTTGATTATTGTAATTATGGTTGCCCATATATGGTCATGATTGACAATGGTTGAGTTATGTGTCTCATGATTCAAAAAACCTTACCATTGTTGACATAGGTCAACCATGCTAAATATAGTCAATTCTGGTCTACAATGGTTAAATATAGTGACAATAGTTAAATATGGTCAATCATAGTCAATTATGGTGATCATAGTTGATGATGGTTAATCATGGTTAGACTATAGTTTACAATCTATGACTATTGTTAAACTTAATTGGTTATGCTTTCACTATGGTTAATAATTGTTTGAATATGGTGGAACATTGTATTCCGTGTTCACCTTAGAAAGGTTGACTATGTTTAACTATATCATTAAATTGAATATTGTCAGAGATGGTAAAAATAAAATTTACCTGGTCTTAATATAGTCAACTATTATATATGATTTATATTATTATATATATGTCAAATATCATGTTTTTTTTGTTAAGTTGTTTCTGTTCCTCCAAGCTTGAGATGTGGCTTGAAATACCATGACCCATGGGCATATAAGCCGTCAAAGTCACCCAGAGATAATGTGTTTCCTCCCCCTAGCATAGGCACAAGAGCATATATGAGATTTCATCCTCCGTCGCCTTTCTCACGAGGCCCATCCTCAATCGATTGTGCTAGTCGAAGGATTTTTAGCCTAATATTTGTATTTGAACTTTAGGTTAATGAAGGTTGGTTGAATTTTTACATCAACGAAGAATATTTTATGTCCTCGAAAGATGCTTCATCTTAGAGCTTATCTATGACTAGAGTTTGTGTTAAGTGGCCAGTTGTGGTTTGTATTTCATGATGCTTCTTGAGCTCTGTCTCCCAACCCTTCATCAACTGTCTCCCAATGGTTTTTATTCATCATATTTGTCTCCCAGGTTTCTCAACCTTTCGTCACCCATGCCTAGGTGCACCTTGAACTGATCATCACCATCCATCAGCATGACCATTGATCAACAACATGAATTAATCCTAGCTAGTTATGGGTAACTACCCAAATCTCCCTGTTTTTTTTTTTTTCCTTAATTTTATCTTAATTTACATGATGAAGGTCTCAGATCGGGTTCTTCTCTTGTTACAACAATGATTCAGTTTACCCTTGAACCCTTCACCTGGTCATACTAGTTTCCTTGGAAAAAAAATTCATTCGTTCGAAAGTATAACACATCTTATCATGCCTTTTGTTCTAGATATAGGTTTTTGTTTGCTTTATAAGCATATTAGATGTGTTAATGAACTTGGATAATTTTAATTAGTGTTAAGGTTCCATATCTCAAAGATTCGAGTGTGTTTATGTTATATGTAAATAGAGAATGTATGTTCCTGTTCCCGTCACCAAGCAGCCTCAATTTGTCTCCCACTATTTTTTGCAATCTTCCCCTAATGACCCCCAATTCGGATCACTTCATGTACTCTCCCAAGGATTCTATTAATTTGTTGAGACATTGTTCAGTTCTCCTCAGACACTTGCCTTGAACACCTTAACAATGCTACAATCCTCATTTTCGACTGCCTATATTTGTGCAACACTAATCGATAGCATTAGGGTTTACAGTGTTGTAATAAATAAGTCTTTCCATGTATTTTGGACATCGGCGAAGCTATTTTTGCAAGTATGGTTGCCTTCAATTTGGTTTTGATGTATCTGCCATATTTACTTTTGTTACATTGAATTTGTCAAAGTCTGTTTTTTTGGTGAATGATCACATTTTAGAGGTATGTCTTCCTTCATTCTTTAATATTCTTATATTGTTTTTGAAAAGTTAGCAGTATACTGATACTCATATAGATAAGATCCATTTATATATTATGGCATTGTTGTGGTATCCTATAATTTAAAAGTGCTCATTAAAGAAATTTTGAAAGAAACCATGTAGATCTGATCGACTCTTAGATAAATGATTTTTATTTTCTTCGCTGAAAATGGGTTTAATTGAATCATAATCTTTTTCTCTAAAGACGTTTTTCCTCATATATCACCAATATCTACATGTTTCATATCCCAACTATACAATGATTTCTCATCTCTATTTTAGAATTTCATCAATGAGTTCTTCGATTTTGAAAATAGTCTTATTAGAATTGTGGTAGTTTAACTGTATTAGCTTTTAATTATTTCAATTTTAGAAATTGAATTATCTAAAAAAAATTGAAAAGTTTTACTTATAAAAATTATATAGTTTAAATTATATATATATATTTTATTAAAGTTAATTTTTCTATGAATTTATAAACAAGTTATGATTCAGATAATAATAAATCCATTAGCTTTCGCGTAACATTGAAAGTTCTTCTGGAAGCACATATTGGGAGCAGAGTGAGCTAGGGTTTGCAGTAGAAGTTAAGCATTGGGCACCATGGAGGGGCGAGAGGGGAGCAGCTCCACTCCTTCCTACATTTAGGTAGTCTCCAATTGATTCAAGAAACCTCTGGAGGTTGAAATCATAATATTAGGAGAATGGAAACATGACAACATAGGTACATAGGGGCAGGAAAATACGCACGAATAAGTCAGAAAAGAAAAAAGAATAGAAGGAGAAAATCAGAAAGTGGATACAATCGAACTGGACCATGTAAGCCTAGGGAAACCATCACACCTAGAGTGGTGTTAAGTCATCTAGCGCTACAGGTGCATAGAGAACACATGGCGACTTATGTTGTCATTTTTAAATTTATGGGGTTATGGCCAACGAAGAAGCCTTTATAGGCATGGATAAAGAATCATTGGAAACCTAAGGGGGATATAGATTTGCACCTTGGATCAAAGGGTTTCTTCATTGTTTCTTTTACGAGCATTCAGGATAAAGACAAAGTGTTTGAAGGAGGGCCCTACTTCGATGTTGTTGCAGGCCTCTATATGCAACCTTGGGTAATGAATTTTGTCCCAGAGCACGAGACATTTACTTCGGTCCTGGTTTGGGTAAGGCTCTACTCCTTACCACTAGATTATTGACAGCCATAATCATTATAAGGAATAGGAAATAAACTAGGGCACTTTATTAAAATATCAGAAGCCATGTGGAGGGGAAAGTATACCTCCTTTGCCTAGATTTGCATAGAGATGGACCTCTCTGGAGCTCTACTGGACGAAATTATTTTGGAAGTTTTTGATGAAGAATGGGTACAAGCGGTGGACTATGAGCATGTTCCTTTCAGATTTTATAAGTGCCATGAACATGGGCATCTATTCAAGGATTGTCTCTTAAACAAAATGGAAATCAGAACTAAAGTTACCCCAGGGAAAGAAACTGAAATCTTTATCAAAGTGGGAAACAGAGGTAAAGGAGGGATAAGGTACCAAAAGAAAATAAATGAGGAAAAGCAGCCATGTTCGAATAGGTACAAGGTACTAGAAGAAGAAGAGGAGCACAATAATGCAATTCAAACTCTGGAGGAAAGCCTTGTGGAGAAGGAAATGGAAGAGAATACGAAAGACACAAAAGACAACAATCAACAAAAGGAGGATCTGCTGAACACAATGGAGCTTGATAGGGACCAAGAAATGAGCAATGGGAACAGAAGATCATGAGCTACAATATATTCTTGATAGGGAGCATCTAGATATGGAAAAGTTCCTGGAGCAGGGAACCACCAAAGGAATGGATTCTCTACCACAAGAGGATTTCAACAAAGTGCAATTGTTCCTATGGAGAACTCAAGCAAAAGTGTCGAGAGTGAAAATAAACCATGATAATCAGGACAATGATGGGGTAAAAATAGTGAAGGCAGCAACAGGACTATATCCTAGGAACCGAGGAAGGAAAAGAGGTTAGAAAAAACAGAATGAGCTGCTGATAGAGTGTGGGAAACTCATGATCAATTCTGGTAAGATGAAATACCTAACCAGTTACTCATTTACAAATCTTTCTTAATGAAGCTCACACCATGGAATATTATGGGTCTAGGGAGTAAAAGGAAGCAAAGGAATATTTGCAATAGAATGAAAGAAGAAAAACTGGATATGATTTTTATCCAGGAAACAAAGTGTTCAATAGAGAAAATAAGAGAAATTCACAAAAAATGGTTGAACAAATATAAATATCTAAAAGTCAAAGAAGATAAAACAACTGGAGGAATTCTCACACTATGGAACCCTTAAAAAATAGGAATCCAAGATGCTGAAGCATCTAGGAACTACTTATCAGTGGTTATTCAACCTTTGGGGAATAAGGAAGTTTATTTAATCACAAATGTTTATGGTCCACAAAAGCCTGAAGACAAACTAAGACTTCTGACCTCACTGGAGGATTTAAGAGACAAACATTGAAGCATCCCATGGATTTTGGGTGGGGACTTTAATATGATTAGGTCACTGTTAGAAAAGAAGGTGGAACCAGATCACTAGGCAAAGACTCCATAGCATTTCAGAATTTTATAAGCAATATGAGGCTAGTAGACATAGAAACAAGTAATGGCATATTTACTTGGAATAACAAAAGGGGAGGAGAGTCTCAGGTAGCCTCAAAACTAGATAGATTTATTATCTCGGAGGACGTTATTCTAACAGGCATTGACCTGTGAGTGATGATTCTCCCTTTTGGTGGCTGGGATCATTGGCTTGTTAAACTTCAAGCATTATTTATAGGAACTCCAGGTAACAGACCTTTCAGATTTGAAAACATTTGGCTCACCCATCTGAACTTTATTAGCAATATTGAAAAATGGTGGATAGAGGATATGCAAGTTGAGGGCACTAAAATGTTCCTCCTGCATAAAATAATGAAACATATCAAAAACAGGCTTAAATATTAGAATAAGAATGAGTTTGGCAACATTTTTGAAGCAAAAAAGGTGGCAGAACATAAGCTATAGGAAATTAACTAGATCCTCATTGCAAATGGCTTCAACGAGGAAAGAAAGGAAGAAGTTGACTACCATCAACAGGAATGGGAAGAATTATGCAAACAAGAGGAGATATTCTGGAAACAGAAATCAAGGGTACAATGGTTAAAAGAAGGAGAAAGGATTACAAGGTTTTTTCACAAATATACCATGGATCATAAGTCTCATAACAGGATCTCAAAAATCAAAGACTCTCAAGGGAATCAACTCAATACTCACAAAGAAATAGAAGATGAGCTGGTTAAACATTTCCAATGAATAACAGAGGAACCTCTCTTGGATAGATCACAATTCATCAGGGACTTTACAAGGCACATTCCTAAGCTTGTGACATGAGACGACAATTAAAATCTAAACATGCCTGTGAATGAAGAGGAGGTCAGTGAAGTCATCAAAGAAATGCAAAATGGGAAGGCACCAGGTTCAGATGGTTTCAATGTTGACTTCTTTAAAGAATGTTGGAAAATTATCAAGCAGGATATCCTCGATGTGGTGGAGGACTCGAGAAAAAATAGAACTGTGTTGAAGGCGCTAAATACCTCTTTCATATCCTTAATTCCAAAACAAGATAATGCTATGACACCAGACAGATTCAGACCAATAGCATTAGGCAATGTGGTATATAAAATAATTTCCAAAATTATAGCCAATAGGCTTAAACCCCTTCTCCCAACCCTAGTATCTGAGGAACAAACTGGGTTTGTGGAAGGCAAACAAATTCTAAACAATATCATTCAAGCACACGAGGTGGTTCACTAACTCATAAGTAACAGGCAGGCTGGAATGATTATGCAACTTGACCTAGAAAATGCCTATGATAAGATAAGTTGGACTTACATAAGGAGAGTTCTTATAGCATATAGATTTGACCATAACTGGGTAAGATGGGTGATGGCACTTGTCACTACCTCTACTTTTTCAATCCTCGTAAATGGATCACCATCCAAGCCCTTTAATCCGATGAGAGGTCTCAGACAAGGAGATCTTATCTCACCCTTTCTTTTTATTCTCATGATGGAAGGGCTTGGCAAAGCTATCAAGTCTGCCAAAGCAGAAGGTAAAATCCAGGGTCTCAAACTCACCATGAACGGAGATGCTTTGACCCATCAACAATTTGTGGATGATACTATGCTACAGGGAACACCTACGGTCAGGGAAGAACTAGCCTACAAACAAATCCTGAAAGACTTTGCAATGGTTGCGGGCATAGAGGTAAGCCTTTCCAAAACAAAGATTTTCTTTTTCAATACTGACATTGTTATTCAGAGAAATATATCGAGAATTATAGGCTTTCAAAGAGATGCTACCTTCCAAATACTTGGGAGTTCCACTAACTGACAAACCTCTGAGCAAAAGGGTTTGGGAGCCAGTGACTAATAAGATACAGGAAAAAATATGGAAATGGACAAGTAGGTCTTTGAACCTAGCAGGACGACTTGTACTAACAAAAATCATCTTACAAACGGTCCCCATCATTATGTTTTTATTCCTTCCAGCTCCTAAAGGAGTCATGCAACTATGCAAAAATATCCAAAGACATTTTGTTGGGGGAAAATGGGAAGAGAAAAAAATGGGCCTTGGTAGCCTAGGAGAAGATCTGTGAACTTAAGTCACATGGAGGGTTGGGACTGGATGATCCTGAAGTGATAAACAAAGTTTTGGGGGCAAAACTTTGGTGGATATGGCTAAACAATTCAGCTTCTGCTTGCGCCCAAATTTGGAAACAGAAATATGAAAACAATTGGCAAGATATGAATCAAATTAGAATGTCAGGGATCATCAAAGGCTCCCACATTTGAAACAAAGCCTGGGAGAATAGAGACATTGTTCAGAAACACAGTTTCTGGGAAATTAGAGATGGAAATGTTGTATGGTTTTGGGAGGATAAGTGGCAATAGGAACCCAAATTTCTAAGAGAAGAATTTACAAATCTCAAGAATGATACTGATAACAAAAGGTTACTCAGAGTAAATGAATTCTGGGACCAGGAAAAAAGTGAGGGAAAATGGAGGATATGGAAGAACTTGGAATACAGTGATGACTCCCCTTTGAAGGCATAGGCAGAAGCTCTATCAGCTATCCTAGAATAGAGAAATATACTAACATAAGCAGACTCAGACTAGTTGAGATGGAGCAATAACAATGAAGGAAATTTTAACCTCAAAGAGGCTAAGTGCATAGTAATTGGGCTTGAATTTCCAAACCATGATCACGTATGGAAGGACCTATGGCAAAATCAAAGCTGGATGAAGATCAAATTGTTCATGTGGTTAGTACAACAGAGAAAAATTCTAACCTGGGAAAACCTAAGGAAAAGAAGGGTAGCTGGTCCATCTAAATGCCAGCTATGTGAAGCTCAAGAAGAAACTATGGATCACCTTCTAAACCTCTACCCATTCACATCCACATTGTGGAATTAGATTGCCTCAATATTTAGACAAACAGACAGAGACATGGGGAGTATTATAACCACCTTAAAGGAGTGGAAGAAAAATTTCTCAGATGATGAAATAGTCAACAACGCTTGGGCTTTAGCTCCAAACGTTCTAATCTAGGATGTCTGGAAAGAACGCAACAATAGAATATTCAAAAATAGGAAAGGTTCTTCCTAGTGCATCATGGAAAAAATTTTAAGACAACTCAATGAGACGGTAGGAACTCTCATTAAAAACCACCTTGAGAACCAACCAAAAGATATTAATGTGCAGATATTGATGCAATTGGGAATGCAAGGGCTCACCGCAAAGGGAAAAAACAAAAAGGAAAACCATGTAATTGCTTATACGAATTTCTGGCAACCCCCCCCCCCCCCCTAAAGGCTTTATGAAATATAATATTGATGGGGACTTAAAAGGAAACCTGGGCATTGTTGGTTATGGAGGAGTGATAAGGGATGAAAAGGGAGGTATAATAATCATCTTTCATAGTAATTTGTTGAAAACCACAAACAATATGGCAGAGCTCATGGCCATGGAGCAATTCTTAGAAATCTTAAGGGACTCAAGTCTTCAGAACATTATAATTGAAGTCGATTCCAAATTGATTATAAATTCAGTCAAGAGAATTTTCTATGGCTCAACTCTGAAAAGAGTTTCGAGACATTAGAGGCTTGTGCAAATCTATCAAAGGATTCAATTCCACTTGCAGAACATGAGAACGTTGAGTTTCACTCATGTGCGTCGAGCTGCAAACAAATTAGCAAACATCTTAGCTAATGAAGGTGTTTGCTATGCTAAAAGAAACAATAAATATAAATGGAGAGAGATCCCCTAGGGTGGATTGCGGGAAGAGTGTCTCATACAAGCGGACGCAGACCAAGAGTTGTATCAAAGAAGGGGATTCTAGCAGGATGTAGTCTTCGGGAAACAGTTGAATGTTAGTCCACACGAATCAGTAGTTCAGGGATAGAAACGAAAAGAATGGTCATTCCTTAGGCTGGAATAGGTGCCCAGAAGCCTATGACCCCAAGTTTCTCGGGTGGGTGTCTATTAACAACTTCGGTATTTACCTCAATTTGAATCATGTTAAAAAAAGCCTTTCTAGTGGCTATGCAAGGAGAATAGTTAAAGTACGAGCAGGTAGGAGAAATAGCAGCAATCATAGGAAATCCGCATTGAAAATAGCAAGACAGCTAGCATGGAAATCGGACCCGAAATCGACTTTAATAGTAGCTTTATCTAGCTTTGTGTCCAAAGGAAATATTAAATAGCGAGAAAGTTACACAAACGGGTGGGAATTGCATGCAACATGTGAATTTCAAGTGGATTACATTCACAAGGGTTATCAACCAAATCGAATCCGAAATTTTTATAGTTTGGTCTCTATAGGTTCATTCGGTTTGATTCAATAGTTAAAGGGAGGGCTTGTTATCGGCTCGATATTGATAATGACGGTCAGACCTCGAAGGGTAGATCGAACGGTCAGGGCTTCTGATTATTTGTTATGGTTGCATTGTCATGTTTTTGTGGGCCCTAGGCCGAGTGAGTGGGCCTTAGGCTTGGTTTCATAGGCCTGTGGTGGCCCACTTCACTTCTCTTATGTGCATTTTGTAATATGGTTGTATTTTTAATTTGAATAGAAGGTCTAACTCTTAATTCAGCAAAAAAAAATCCATTAATTTTCCTAAAAAAATATTGTGAGAAAAATTGTAAGCTAACAACTCAAAAGTGCTCTTCAAAATAAATTTTTTCCTTTTCTTAAATTTAGAGAATCATCTTCAATAGTAAACCTATATTTTTATTAAATACTAATCTCATTGTGCATAGCTATTGAATGGAATATATTATTACAAAATAGTGAATGAGTATCTTTTCTAATGCGACATAAATAACAATAACTTGAAAATCATAGAAGAAAAAATATTCCACGAGATCCTCAATCGACGACGGTAACAATCAAATGGTAGTAATTGCAATCATTATTTGTAACGATCATATGGTAGTAATTGCAAAAATTATTTGTAAACATAAGTCTTCATTCAGATTTTTATTATTATTGTTATGGATAGGTAAAATGTTGAGTAACAAATATGTAGTTATGCTCACCTAAAACACTTAGAACAATAGATCATGTCCCAAGCTAGAAATCATTACATTAAATAGTGTAAATATAATTTTGTTTACTTTAAATAGTGTACATAAAATTTTGTTTATTGGTTGATCGAAGATATATATTTTTCTGACATGTTAAATTGAAATATGTGAAAACACCCATAGAGTTAAGGGCATGTAATAAAAGATGGCATGAGAAATAAAATTTTGATAAGTACAATACAAATTTTTGGTACAAAGACAAATAATGATTTCTGCGAGTCATGAATTTTATTTTGTTTCTAATTTGGATGATCATATACTTCCTCGCAATACATACTTAATTAATTAAGTAATTTTCATTAATTAACGTATTTTAAAGTATATAATGATGAAAGATTTACATACTTTAGTATTGTTGATAATATCAATAATATTATCGTAATATAGTAATTA
Organism: Pinus tabuliformis; assembly: GCA_031772625.1. Classification (NCBI taxonomy): domain Eukaryota; kingdom Viridiplantae; phylum Streptophyta; class Pinopsida; order Pinales; family Pinaceae; genus Pinus; species Pinus tabuliformis. The sequence goes on from CM062811.1 coordinate 810,020,537, forward strand.
TTTTAAATGATTATTATAATAATAAAATATATAGTAAAAGAATAATTTTAAAGTATCATGTATATGTATATGATTTTTTGTTTTTGTCATTCATTAGTAATTTGGAAAAAAAAATAACGAAAATTAGAGAAAAATATTAAATTAATTTTTATTTATTAAAGGAAAATTGATTAGAAAGAATAACACTTTTAAAATGTTTATAAAAATGATAATAATAAACAATTAATATTAGTTTTATTGAAAAAAATATATCAATAAAAATACACCTAATATGTTGTTATGGTTTAATTCTTAATTTAATATTAATAATAATAATGTTAATGTTATAGACAAGCTAGACACCATGTTCATGTATGAGAATCTTATGATATATAAATAATCTTGGAAATAAGATGATCATCAATATTGAGTTATTCATTAATTTGCCATTTTTTAGAAAATAATATAATGATCAAAGTATTGAGTTATTCCTCAATTTGAAATGATATCAAAGTTTAACATTTTCCAACAACACAACTTTTGGTGTTTCACTCATACTATGCTATGCCATGCTAATCTCTTGGTTGTCAATGACCATTCATTTTGTCTATAATATAATTCATTGGGTTTATAATATATTTATTCCTTGGGTTTATTAATCCCTTAGGTTTATTAATCATATTCTGACAAATATTATATGAATATGAAAATCAGTCATGAGCAACCATGGGCCAATATCATATTTTGACAAGGATTGTCTCAATATGAAAATCAACGATGGTCAACCATATTTATTTTAGGGTTTATATACCTTGGGTTTATATTAGTAATCCCTTGGATTCAATATTATTCCTTTGGGTTTATAATCCCTAGGGGGTTTAGTATTAATTCTATGGGTTTAATATTATTACCTTGGGTTTATAATGGCTTGGGGTTTTAGTATTAATCCATTGAGTTTATTATTGTGACAACACAAGGGTTTAATAACATGTTGCAATCTCACATTGTGACAAAGATTTTTTCAATATGAAAATCAACCATGGTCAACCATGGTCCAATATCACATCGTGACAAAGATTGTCTCAATATGAAAATGAATCATGGTCAACCATGGTCCAAGGTTGAATTGTGAGAAAGATTGCATTAATATGAAAATAAAACATGGTCAACAATGGTAAACCATATTTATTTTAGGATTTATAATATTTATCTTAGGGTGTATATACCTTGTGTTTATAATATTAAACCCTTGGTTTAAATATTATTCCTTTGTGTTTATAATCGCTTAGGTTTTTAGTATAATCCCATGAATTTATTAATCCCTTGGGTTTGTAATATCAACATGGGTTTATTAACCTAAGTGTGCATATTCCTCAGGCGTAATATTATTTATAGGGTTTATAATATCAATCGTATGGCTTAATATAATTCCATTGCACTTATACACATGGTCAACCATGGTTAATCATGGTCAACCATGGTCAATCATGTTCAACATTGATGAAACATAGTCAACAATGGTCAATTATCGTTACTTATTGTTAACCATGGTCAACGATGGTCCAACATCACATTGTGACAAAGGTTGTCTCAATATGAAAATCAACCATGGTCAGTCTTGGTTAAGCATGGTCAACCATGGTCATCCATGGTCAACAAGGGTCGAACATCACATTGTGACAAAGATTGTCTCAATATGAAAAACGACCATGGTAAACCATGGTCGAACATCACATTGTGACAAAGATGAATAATTAATATAATAATAAATTAATTTATTATTTATTCTTTTATTACAAAAATGAAACAATTAATTATTTTTGTTATTATTTTTATCAATGTCTTTTTTATAGATACAAATGAAGCCTTCGGCTTATATCAACCACATTAATGTTTTTAATGTGGTTGTGCAAGCAATATTATAAACCAAATAGTATATAAACCATAAGTATTATATAAATGTTTCTAATATTGGGATTTATAAAATAAGATATCTATAAATATCCTTATTTTTTTAATGAAATTGAGATGTTTGAATCCATCACTTCTATAATACTATATGTATATTTATATTTATAAAATATTGTTATTATACATTACTTTACATCAACATGTATATTGGAAGAAAATAAAACACACACACATATATATCTATGTTGCACGAGTTTTCGATACATTGGTACTTCGAGTACCCAAGGGCTTCCCCAAATTTACTAGAAATGTTATGCTCGGAGCAGCAATAATATAATATAATAAAAGTTAATATATATTAAAAATAAAATTGTTTGAGTGTTTACAATTTCAATAAGTCTTTCACATTATTTTAAATAGAATAATTATATGAAGAAAGGAGGCGGTAAGAATGTATAAGTATCAAAATAGTTATTTTATCAACCTAGATTCATCTTAACGCGAGATTTATCAATGGCAGAAAAGGGACAAAATCTCATGACGTGAAAACATCTTTTAAAGTGAAAAGAGATTTCATCCATGTTAGTGCTTAGTATATTTGTAATTAATGTGGATATTGCTTAATATTTTTGTAATTAGTGTAGATATAGACTAATAAGATAACTATTTTGATACCTATACCTATTATAGATTAATGTTTATAAAACCCTACCAACCACTTTATTTATATAATTATTCTATGTTTAATTAAAACTATAAACATTCAAACAATTAACAATTTCATCTAGTTACATAATAAAATTATATCACACTTTTAATATTTAATTAGTAACCAATAAAAAATTAGGGGCATATCTGTACCATCCAAACATCTTTTTATTGTTGGAAAAAATGTAAATTCTAAAACCCTAGCTGCCTATGGTGCGATTATCATCGTGGATAACAACAGACAAAGGAGATCAAGAAATGAAGTTAGATGTAATGTACAAGCTGACTAATTTATCTGAGTTGAAATTTAAGGGAAATTATAACCAAAACACAAACGTAAGCTCAATGTGGAATACATTCCCGTTCAGGCTAATGCCATCGCTATAATATGTATTCATGAAGGTATGCAGATTCGTGCAAAATGCAAATCTCTCGCTAGACACGGTGAGAGGGTGCACAAAATCAAAACCATAGTCCTTTTCTGCCTCCTCTAACAACAACTGGGGTATTGGGCGATTAATCATTTCCCTTTTGATCTAGCCCAGCGTACATTGCGAAATACAGTTTGGGAGCCATGTTTTCTCAGTCGATTTCGGGTCAAGAACGACACCGAGATAATGTAATGAGAGCCATCATGCTACGTGATATCGTGAGCGATGTAGTCCTATGCAATGCAGTCGAGCCACATTCCCCGCTAAAACTGGTACCCGAAACGTCCAAATTTGCGCAGTCACGCTCTCAAAACGCTGCAAAGTAAATGCAGACACTCCTTAGGGTTTTGGAGTGTTTTATACTCGCTACCAAGCTCGCAATAGCACAGAATCATGGAGTACATTTTCTCTAAGCACTATGAGCGGTACCATGTAACATATATTATATATAAAATCAAAGTTACTTATTTAATAATGATAATTTTGGTTTTATATATAAGGGAGTAGTTAATTCTCAACGTATCTCAATTATATTCAAAGTTACCGATTGGGCTCATGTTGCGAAGCAATTAGTTACATTTATTTTACTGAATAATATTAATATGTTTGGAAATAAAAAATACAGGAAATTTTTATGATCTTAACTAATAAGAAACGTAATAAGAAAAATACTGATAATAGTGAAGGTTTCCTCCATGTGTATGATCATTCATCATTTCAAAGGAATAGTATATTAATATATAGCTTACATTCTTACTCATGTACACTTTGAGTGATATAATTATTTCGATCAAGTGTTTATCACTATCAATACTCGATAGCTAATACGGATCTTTCCATATTTACTATAACGCTATCAATTTAGTCCATAGTAAAATTTTATCCTATAAATTAAATGGTCATATATTACAATTAAATATTTAGAGAAGTCTTTATCGATGTGAATCTTCTATAAACTTTTTTCATCTATTTCATTAAAATTCAATTAATTAATTGTTTAAAAAATTGATAACCAAGATTTTTTATTACGTTGATAGGTGTTTTTTTGGGAGTTGTGGTATTTGGGGTCCACTCCACCTAAACCAAGAGCTTTATTTTCATCTTTCAAGTCAATTTTATTTTTACACGTGAAATGAGTTTCAGGCAAGCACAGTTTGAGGAGGTTTGAGTGAATCGTTGTCCACTTATAAACCCATTTTCCTGGACTTCTCCCTTCATTTCTTACCTCACGACAATCTCACAACTTTGTAGATGAATGAACACTGAATCCATCCATTTTCACAAGAATTTATCAAGCTCCAACGTAATCCAGTGGGGGAAATCCTGAAAGTGAAATCACATACATCGATATGAGTGATAGTATCTGGACGAGTAACAATCTCTATTTTGAAGTGTCCGTAAGGGACAACCTTCTCATCTTTGGAATGCTAGAGAAAATGTTAAAGATAGCTAATTATCCCTGCATAGAGATTTATCTAAAATTATGTAATGGGTCAATTTGTTTCAAGTTGAGTGAAGTCAAGTCTTATTTTGAGTAAAGTAGAATTTAGTGTGTAGTTGAATGTTAAGTTATTTTCAGTGAGTCGATAGTCAGAAAAAGTTTAAATACCCCTAACTGAAATCACTGTAATCATCAAGTTTTATGTGATCAAATGAAGAGTCGCAACGTGTGTTATTGTGTGTCAAATTGTGCACCTTTCCTTCTATTCTTTTCTAACAAATTACTATTAGAGCCAAAAAGCATCACAGGATCCATAAAGTCAGCAATGCCCTTAAAGAAAAGGGCCAAGTGAAAATGGTGAGTGATTTTTTTTTTCTTTGCATAATAGTCACACCTAAAATGCATTAGAGATTTGTTGCTTAGTTGAAGTACATTGACCAAGGCATGTTCCCTTAGTCATAATCTGTGTTGGGATAGGGAAAACATACGATTTCTTATTTTTTAAGGGAGTTGTCTTTAGTGCGACTTTTTGGACTTTCCAGTGCCAGAATTCAGTGGAAAAATTTGTGGTGAAATATTGATTTGTGTTATTTAAACTAGTTTTTTTACTGTATATATGGATTCAGCACCCTGGAAAACCCCCAGGGCACTTTGATTGAACAGGATTACCCATCAAGCTTGTGATTTCAATAAATTCCTACCAGATTTTAGGAAAAATAGACCAAAAAACCCACCGTAAAACTTCCAAAAAATCACACTAAAAACAACTCTATTTTTAAACAGATCAACGCAACGCAACCTTATTGAAAATTGTGTTAACCGCTATTAGAAATCCAAAAATAAAACTGTTACCAAAGTCAAAGCAAGTCTTGGAGGGCACAAAAAGTTTTCTATCCAATGGTTTTTTAAAATAACATTGAAATGGTCTTTTTGATAAGTGATAAAAGACAATTTAGAATTTTTAATATTTAAACCTTTTAAAAAGGAGTCACATGGGTTCTCAAAATAAAACATTGAAATGGTCTTTTTGACAAGTGATAAAGGAGCATTTTGTTAGGATATTCCGACACATAGGAAATAGTAAAGTATAACTTCATCTAGTGTAGAGTTAGGTAAAGTGTGTTTCTTTACTATGTACATTTGTAACTTACAATCCGACAGTCACAATATATAGTGAACCGATGGTTCATTCTCTCCTCGATATTACTAACACTTGATCCGTGGCTTAACACCTGATTTTCCATTATCTCTATTTAAAGAGCATCAAGGGTCATTTGTAGGGTAACCGTTGCTGAGAGAATCTTATGTAAATTTTTATTCTTTTATTAATAAATTGCCTGAAGTGGCCGCATTAGCTCAGGCCGTGGACTGTTTCTCTCTTTGAGGGTTTTAACCACGTCAACCAAACTGGTGTATTTATTTGTGATATATTTGTGAGCGGTGTCCTTTGGAGTTCTATCTGAGGAACTTACCCTATAAATTCCTACATGGTATCAGAGCTATTTGAGGGCCGCATTCGTTGGTGATCCAAATCTAAAGTCGACAGAACTGCATCCGACTGTCGTTTCCTAGATCTACTGTTTCTAGCTACTTTCGAGCCAAGAGGACTACTCCTAGAGCATATGTTCTAGTGAGGAACTCATTTCATTTCACACGAAAAGGTTTCTGGTAGCCCTAGCTACGTCATTTTTAAGATATGGAGGTATACAGTGTTTATTTGCAGTTTCTATTTCTTTTCTCTCTATTTATTTCAATTTATTTATCTCTTTGTTTTTATTAACAGATCTACACCTTACATTTCTACGTATGCTCTTTGCCCCGAGACTCTGTGCGATCTGGGCAAATCAAAAACAGAAAGGAATTTCTTCTCCTCATGTGTATGCTCTTTTCCACTACACGTTAGTGTGATCTTAGAAGATCAGAAACATTGAGGAAAATTGTTAGTTTCCGGGTAAAGCTAACTTCAAACCATAAGGTTTATTTTTTTTGTATGTCCATTTTGGGTATTTTGGTTTTTGTTTTTCCAACAAAAAGGAGCTTTCTCAAGTAAGCATGCACCCCAAAGCTTCGTGACTAAATAAAAACAAAAAAAAAAACCCTTCCTCTTTTCCAAAAATTACTAACATTTTAATTTAGCTCACTTGGTCCAAAGTTATTTTATGAGAATAGAGGTCTTGAGTTCAAGTCTTTCTCTTTGTTGAGCTATTTAGATTAAGTTTGGAAAGGGGATGGATTTTTTTAAAATATAACATTATCATTCATTTCCGCACATTCCCACATTTTGTCGACATCTTCAACAATTTTTCTTCAAAAAGCCATAACTTATTCATCCGAAAGCCATTTTTTTTAATCAACCTAATTTTTCAAGATCTTTCCATTGGAACACTTCGTTTCAGCATCTATAACTTCAATTTATGTTAAAATGGAAAGTCCATGCCAAGTTATTCTTGACAACACCAACTATTTCGAATGGTGGTCATACATTGGGGATTTACATAGAGGTAAATGTCTTTACAAGATAGCCTCAGGCCAAGAAACTAAACCAAAAGATGAAGATAAGGCAGTCAAATGGAAAAATAGGCAAGATCAAGCACGTGGGTTAATAGGGATGTCTATTTCTCTAGACCTTAGATTCCATATCACATAACTTGATACTCCCAATGAAGCAATGAAACATATCACTAAAGTTTTTGGAATTAAAAATGAACTTAGAGCCCATCAACTCAAAAATGAGTTGCTTACATTCGACCCCAATAATTTTTCTTCCATTGAATATTTTTTGTCCAAGTTCAAGACCCTTAGACTTCTCTTGGAAGGTGTTAAGGTTAAGAAAGAAGATGGTAACCTTGTCTATTCCATTCTTACTTGGTTGGGACTAGCCTACTCTATGTTTGTTTCCACGTTCCATTCTACAAGAGAAGCCTTCATTTCTCAAGGACAAGACTACAAGTCCCCTTCCTTTGATTCATTTTGTGTTTCTTTAATAAGAGAAAAAGAAAAACTCTTACACCTTGGTCTTCTTAATCTTGGAAACTCTTCTAAGAAATGCTTAGTCACCCAGTGGCAACCAAATTCAAAGAATCCTAAGAAGCCGTATCCTAAAAAGGATGGTCCTGAACCAAACAAGGGTCCTAAGCAATTTCAACCTCAAAATGAAAAACCATTTTAACAAAATGATAAGACAAATAAAAACAAAGGGAAGAACGCTAATAAACGTTGCCACTTTTGTAATCGAGATGGCCACTTAGAATAAAAATGCTTTAAGAAGATGGAAGCCTTGGAAGCAGCAATGAAGAAGCATAAGATCCATTTGGAGCACTCTTCAACTTAACTTCATCTTCAGGAATGGCACTTTCTGCATGTGGTTGTCAAACATCTCGGTCTGGATATGCACTAAATGTATTTTCTTCTTATAATTCTCATGAGTGGCTCATTGATTCTGGCACTTCTTATCACATGACCAAAAACAAACCCATGTTTTCTTCTTTAAATGATTGTAACACCAAAAATATATATGTTGGTGATGATAGATCTCTTAGTGTTATAGGGACCGCAACCATTCATATAGAGAATGGTCAATTTAATTATGTATTATGTGTTCCAACCTTATCCTGCAACCTTCTATCTATATATCAGATAACTTATTCAGGTGAAGGTAAAATCATTGAATTTTCACCTAATGATGTTGTAATTAAGGACCTAAGAGATCCTAGACAGATTTAAGCTACTGGCATTGTCAATGATTCTACAAGGTTGTATAAGTTTAACAACTTTGGGTCATCAAATGTTCCCTCATTATTTGTTGCCCATAATGATGAAGTGAGCAAACTTTGGCATGAGCGATTTGTTCACTTAAACTATCGCTCCCTTCAGAGTCTATGTAAAGAAAATATGGTGACAGGTATTCCCATGGTATCTTGCAGAGATGGTGTTTGTTTCGGATGTGTACTTGAAAAACATCATCGATATAGTTTTGAAAAACGTGCCTCTTAGTATGCCTCAACCCCTTTACAACTTGTGCATAGTGATTTATGTGGTCCACTTCTAGTTGTTTCATTTTTTGGCTACAAGTATTTCTTAACTTTCATTGATTATTTCTCCAGACGCACTTGGGTATACTTCTTAAAACTCAAGAGTGAAGTATTTAACATGTTCTTGGCCTTTAAGGCCTTTTTTGAAAAACAATCTGGACATCAAATTCTTAAGCTAAGATCTTATAATGGTAGAGAATATGTTAACAACAAATTCATCAACATTTTCACTGAGAATGGAATTCAGATGCAACATACTGTTCCATATACTCCACAACAAAAAGGTGTAGCTGAAAGGAAGAATCGCACCTTAAAGGAAATGGCTAATTGTATGATTCAACCTAAAAGACTTAGTCTTATTTTTTAAGCAGAAGCAATTAACTATGAAAATTACATAATAAATCACACTCCTACGAAGGTTTTAGAGAATATCACTCAAGAAGAAGCATTGAGCTCAATTAAACCAGATGTAAGTAACTTTCGTGTTTTTGGAATTGAAGCATGGGCCCATATTCTATATGAGAAACTTAAAGCTTTAGAACCTAAGAGTGAAAAATGTATTTTTGTTGCTTATTCTGAAGATTTCAAAAGATATAGACTTATTCCACCTAAGTCCAAAAATGTTATCATTAGAAGAGATGTAAAGTTTGCTGAAAATATATCGGCATATGAGCCTAGTTCGGTGGATGTGCCACCTCTCTCTATCTCTTCTACTTTTGAAAATATTTCATCTTCAGATGAAGAAAGCGAGGATAGCAATCCTCGCCCCCCTTCTCAAGATCCTCCTTTAGCTCCTTAGCTTCCAAAATGGGTCCATGCTACTTGGGATGTAGCAGGTGCTCTTGCCGATGATCCTACAGATCGGTGATGTACACATTCTGAGTTCGATAGAGCCTCTTCTTTACTAGCTCAAGCTTCAGCGAATTATGATCTTGACACCTTTGAAGAAGCTTCAGGCCATCCATATTGGAACACAGCTATGAATGAAGAATATAATTCATTATTGGAAAATAATTCATGGGATCTTGTTCCTCTACCAAAGGGACGAAAACTTGTTAGATGTAAATGGGTTTATAGAACCAAATATGGACCAGATGGAAAAGTTGATAAAAATAAAGCTCATCTTGTTGCTAAGGGTTTTTCACAATTAGAAGGTATTGATATACTGAAAATTTCTCCCCTGTTTCCAAAATGAACTCTATCTACCTCGTTATTTTCCTTACTACCTCTTTCAAATGGGAAATCCATCAAATGGATGTTAAATCTGTCTTCTTGAATGGGGACTTGCATGAAGAAATCTATATGGAACAACCTAATGGCTTTATACAAACAAACTCCAGCCTTGTATGTCAGCTTAAGAAATCCCTTTATGGTCTCAAGCAAGCCCCTTGAGCTTGGTATGCCAAAATGGATAGCTTTCTTTTAGAAAATGGATTTTCTAGGTGTCAGTCTAAAAATACTATCTACACCAAGAAAGTGGAAAATTCCATTATCATTCTTGTTCTTTATGTTGATGATCTTATCCTTACTGATAGTGATCACAACCTTATAAACCATGTGAAGTCTAGCCTTAAAAAAGAAGTTTGAAATGATAGACTTAGGACACTTGCATTATTTTCTTGGTCTTCAAGTCTTGCAATCCAAGGAAGGTATTTCCCTTGCCCAGTCCAAGTATGCCTATCATATTCTATGCCATTTTCACATGGAAGACTGTAAGCCAGCCCCTTCTCCCTTTCAGTCTACAGCGAAAACTTTCAGTCATTGTACTTCACGTGAAGCTGATGCTACCTTATACCGTCAACTTGTAGGAAAACTTTTGTATCTGACCCATACTCATCCTGACCTTTCCTTTATGGATGGCCTTATTGCTTGGTTTATGCAAAACCGACATGAAAGTCATTGGAAAGCAGCTAAAATAATACTTTGTTATGTTTGAGGTACAATTCAGTTTGGGATTCATTACAGTGCCAAGGCCTCTCCTCTATTGGTTGGTTTCCCTGATCCCGATTGGGCTGGTGACCCTGATGATCAGAAGTCTACTGCAGGTTATGTGTTCACTCTTGGTTCAAGACCTATTACATGGGCTTGCAAGAAACAAAGTGCCATTTCTCTTTCTTTAGCAAAAGGAGAGTATCGTGGTGTGATAGAAGCTAGTAAGGAAACCTTGTGGCTTTGTGAGATCCTATCAGAGTTTGGATTTCAGTAGCAACATCCGAATACACTTTGGTGTGATAATCAAAGTACCATTCAACTATGCAAAGATCCAGTACAACATCAACACAACAAACACATTGAAATGCACATGAACTTCATCATAAATCTCATTCAGGACCATGTTCTTGAAGTTTAATATTGTTCAACATATGATCAAGTTGTAGACATCTTTATAAAGGCTCTCACAGAGGAAAAGTTTACTAAACTTTGATTTATGGTTGGAGTTTAGGAAGTTTTCACTAAGGGGGGATATGCTCTAATTCCTCCTTCCTTCTCCTAGTTTTTCATATTTGTACATCCTTCAATCCTATCCCAAGTTGTTCTTAAGGGGGGATGTTAGGATATTCTGACACATAGGAAATAGTTAAGTATAACCTGGTTTAGTGTAGAGTTAGGTAAAGTGTGTTTCTTTACTATGTACTTTTGTAACATACAATCCAGCGGTCATGATATGTAGTGATCCGATGGTTCATTCTCTCCTCATTATTACTGACACTTGATCCGTGGCTTAACACCCAATTGGTCCATGATCTCTATTTAAAGAGCATGGAGATTCATTTGTAGGGTAACCATTCATGAGAGAATCTTATGTAAATTTTCATTCTTCTATCAATAAATTGCATGAAGTGGTCGTGTTGTCTCAGGCTGTGGACTGTTTCCCTCTTTGAGGGTTTTAACCACGTCAACAAAACTGGTGTATTGATCTGTGATCTGTTTGTGAGCAGTGTCCTTTGGTGTTCTGTCTAAGGAACTTACCCTGTAAATTCCTACACATTTAAAATTTTTAATATTTAAACCTTTTAAAAAGGAGTCACACGGGTTCTCAAAAGTTCATGTCAAAGCTTATTTAAAATAACAAACTTTAATAAAAAAAAGTTATCAGGGGTTTGTAAAAGTTTTTCTTTTGGAAAAAATTTTGGGGCTTATTAAAAAATGAGTTTATTTAGTGAAGTTTTTTTTATAAGGAGGTTTTTTTTTAAATTTTATACAGAGCTTATAAAAAGAGAAATTTGGGGTTTTATAAGAGAAGATTTTTTTAAGAAATATGGCTTCGTCTAGTTTCTAGTCACAATTTTCACTATTTATGGGGAAGGATTATGATGTGCGGGTCATTAAGATGGAGACCAAATTGAAGGCTCATGATGTTTTGGAATATGTAACGAATGGATTTCAAAAAGCTAAAGATGAAGCAACTAAACGAGCCCTCAATAATGTAGAGATCAAACAATGGAAGAAAGAAAAAAACAAGAATGCACAAGTGTTGTAGCCTATCCAACAAGGAGTGGACTGAGTAGTGTTGTAGAAGATTATAATCACGTTTTTAGCAAAAACTGCACGGGAGACCTTGATGATAATCTATAAAGGTATGGCCAAAATCAATATTGTTAAGTTGCATAATACTAGAATATTTTTTGAGAGTTTGCAGATGAAAGAGACAAAGGACATTGATTCTTTCATGAATTGGGTCATGATTGTTGTAAATTAGTTAAAAACTTATGCTGATGATATTAAAGATCAAACAGTGGTTAAGAAGGTCCTCATATATTTGTTTACCAAATTTGACGCTCTCATAGCAGTCATAGAAGCAATCAAGGATTTGGAAACGTTGAAAGTTGATGAGTTGATGAGTTCACTTATATCTCATTAGGAAAGGATGGACATAAATAATGATTCCACTCTAGAAATCGCTTTCAAAATTCAGGTTTCTATTTCAAGAGACTGAGGTTGGGGAAGAGGTAGATCGAGAGGCAGAGGATGAGGCGAAAGACATGGTGGTCATAGAGATGACAGAGGAGAGCAGGAACATGAAATTGGAAGAAACATCAAAAGTTTCAAAAATAATAAAAGAGTTAAGAAATCAAAGGTGATATGTTATTATTGTAATAAATTTGGTCCCTATTCCTGAGATTATAGGAAGAAGGTAGCTAATCAAGGAAAGTAGAGAGCTAATGTCACTACAGGGAATACTGACTCCATATTCCTAGCTTCCCATACCATGCATGAATGTTTTGATAATGTGTGGCCATTAGATAGTGGTTGCAATAAACAAATGAGAGGAAACAAGAATTTTTTTTCCAACTTAGATCAATCTATGAAGATAGAGGTAAAGTTGGGTATTGACAATACTATGGATGTAGATGGGAGAAGAGTGGTCAATATTCTAACCAAGCAGGGGAATTTGAAGATAATTTCATAGGTATATTATGTTCCTCATCTCAAACATAATTTGATTAGTGTTGGTCAATTGATGAAGAAGGGATACATAGTTATTTTTCAAGGAAAAGAGTGTGTTATATATGACAAGCCCCAAGGAATCAATTAATAGCAAAGGTGCAGATAACAAGGAACAAACTCTTTCCTCTAATCATGAATTACAATGATCATGTCATTTCATTTACACTTTCATGTTCTAATGTGTATTGGTTATGGAACATTCAGTTTGGACACTTGCACTTCTCTGGTTAAAGATTGTTGTAGGAGAAATAGATGATTTGAGGATTACCTCCCATCAAAGAACTCACTAGTACTTGTGCTGGTTTCATCTTGGGAAAGAAACAACATGAAATTTTTCCAAAGGAATGTTTAATACAAAGTAAATAAATCTATTGAGCTAGTGCATACATACCTTTGTGGACCTATTAGGACACAATGGATTGGTGTAAGTTGTTACTTCCTCACTTTCATTGATGATTATAAGAGAAAAACTTGGGTTTGATTCCTAAAGAAAACATGTGAAACTTTTGCAAAATTCAAAGAATTCAAAACCATAGAAGAGAACCAAAGTGATCACTAGATTAAGGTATTGAGGTTAGATTATGGTGGAGAATATGACTTGAAGGCATTCCATGATTATTGCAAACAACATGGAATTAGAAGGCAATTTACAACTAGATACACATCGTGGAAGAATTATGTAACAAAGAGAAATAACAGGACAATTATGAACATGGAAAAGAGCATGATGAAAGAAAGAAATTTGTGTAATGAGTATTCGGCGGAAGAAGTTTCATGTGTTTTATGTGATAAACAGACCCCTACAAAGAGTGTGATGAACAAAGTATCTCATCTCAGAGTGTTTGGATGTGTAGCCTATGCACATGTGCCTAAGGAAGTAAGAGGTAAGTTGGATGATAAAAGTGAAAATTGGATATTTACTGGTAATAGTGAGCAATCAAAAGCTTACAAATTATATAACTCTCTCACCAAGAAGACCATAAGTAAGAGAGATGCTATGTTCAATGAACAAGATTCATGGAATGGGAGTATAGACAAAATAATTGATGCACAAGTACCATTGATGGAAGAGGATGATGTATAAGAAAATGAGAAGCATGGATCACAAGAGAAAACACCAAAAAGATTCATGCCAACAAGGACTCCAAGATATTTTGAACGACATGGATCTTCTAACAGAACAACAAACCAAAATTATTCTAGCAATCAATCAGGTGATGAATCCAGTAATGGTAAGTGAAAAGTGAGAAGAGAAGTCTAAAAGATATTTGTGACAATTTGGATTTTGAGTAAAACTTTGCATTATTTTCATTCCAAACCTCTTTGTTTGAAGAAGAAAACAAAGATGAAAATTGGATGCAAGCCATGGATAAAGAAATTGAAGCTATTGAAAAGAATGATACATGGGATTTGGTTGATTTCCTAAAGAACAAAAACCTCATTGTTTTAAAATGGGTGTACAAGACAAAGATGAATGAGAAATAAAAAAATTGAAATATTTAAATCAAGGCTTGTAGCAATAGGATTCTCATAGTGATCGAGAATAGATTTTGGAGAAACATTTTCTCTGGTACCGAGATTTGATAGTGAAAGAGTAGTTCTAGCAACAATAGCTCAAAACAAGTGGAAAATATATCATATGGATGTGAAATTTGTCTTCTTGAATGGAATTCTAGAAGAAGAAATTTATGTGCAACAACCTCCAAGTTATGAAATTGAAGGTAAAGAAGATAAACTTTATAGGCTGAAGAAAGCACTCTATGGACTCAAGCAACCACCTAGAGCTTGGTATAAAACAATTGACAGCTACATGATCAAGAATGTTTTTTGGTTTTTGCAGAAGAAACGTTGAGCCTACCTTGTACACAAAGGTAAATGAGCATGGAAAAAATTTTATTGCTTTCTATATATTGATGACATGATTTATGCAAGTGATCTTAAATGAGATGAATTTAAGGCATCCCTGAAAAAATAATTTGAGATAATAAATCTTGATCTCATGAAATACTTTCTTCTATCCGAAAAGGAAATTTTTATTTTTCAAAATAAAAATTGAAGCATATTCTATTTCTCTAAATACGTTTTTCCTCATATATCACCCATATCTACCCGTTGCCTACCCCAATTATACGATGATTTCGCATCTCTATTTTAGAATTCCGATCAATTAGTTCTTCAGTGATGAAAATAGTTTTGCTAAACTTATGATGGTTTAACTGTTTTATTTTTTAATTATTTCAATTTATATCAAAGGATTCTATATATTTTATATTGAAGAGAGCTTTACTATGAATTGATAAACAATTTATGATTCAGATAATCATAAATCCATTGTTTTTCTTTAAAAATGATTGTGAGGAAAAACGTAAAGTAACAACTCAAAAGTGTTTTTAAAAAGAAAATTTCCTATCTCAGATTCAGAGAGTCATCTCCAATAGTAAACCAGTATTTTTATTAGATACTTACATAATAAAAAAATTATAAGGGGATGAATTAATCTCATTGTGCATAGCTATTCAATGGAATATATTATTACAAAATAGATAATGAGTATTTTTTTTTTTAATTCGACATAACTAATATAACTTGAAAATCGTAGAGAAAAGAGAAAAGCATTTGGACATATCTTCATATCCTCAATCGACCATGGTAATCATATAAGGGTAACATTGAAATCATTAATTTTATCGATGAGATGGTAGTATTCATATAAGGGTAGCATTGCAATCATTATTGGTAACCATCAGTCTTTGCAATCTATAAATCATTACTTTAAATAGGGTAAATAAGTTTTAGTTAAATCATCTATATTTTTATAACATTTTAAATTTAAATATGTGAAAACTCCCATAAAGTTAAGGACTTGTAATAATAGATGTCATGAGAAATAAAATTTTGATTTGATAAGTACATTACAATTCTTTGGTACAACGATAAATAATGATTCCTACAAGTCATGAATTTTATTTGATTTTTAATCTCGATGATTATATAGTTCATCGCAATACATAACTAATTAATATATTTTTAAGTAATTAAGGTACTTTGAAGTATATAATGATAAAATATTTTCATATATTAATATTATTAATTATATCGATAATATTATCATAATATAATTATTATTATATATGATTATATTAATAATAAAATATATAAAAATTTAATACATTAAAAATGGAGTAAAAAAATAAGTTTAAAGTATATTTATATCAGATTTTGTTTTGTTATTCATCGGTAAGTTTGAAGAAAAATTATATAATAATAAGGAAAGTTGGAGAAAAATATTAAATTAAGTTTTTTAATTAAACGAAAGTTACATTTTTTTAAGCTCATCAGAAACAATTATTTTTTAAACTATTTATAAAAATGATAATAATAAAAAATTAATATCAATGTTATTGAAAAAAGTATATCAATAAATATACACATTTGATATATTATTATACACATTTAATATATTATTATAGTTTAATTTTTTATTTTAATAATAATAATGATATAATAGTTAATGTTATAAACAATCGATGTACCATGATGATGTATGATAACTTTATGATATATACATAATTTTGGAAATAAGATAATTATGAGTATTAAGTTATTCCTCAATATGACATATATCAAAGTTAAACAGTTTCCAACAACATACTTTTTTTTTTCATTGAGACAATATTTGTCACAATGTGATGTTGAACCATGGTTGACCATGGTTGATTTTCATACTAAAAAAATCTTTGTCACAATATGGCTTTGGGCCATGCTATTCAACCGTTGGGTTGTCACAATAATAAACCCACGGGATTATTACTAAAACTCCAAGGCATTATAAACCCAAGGAAAAAAAAATTAAACCCAAAGGATTAATACTAAAACCCCTTGGCATTATAAACCGAAGGGAATAATATTAAACCTAAGGGATTAATATTATAAACCCAAGGTATATAAAACCTAAAATAAACATGGTTGATCATCGTTGACCATCATTGATTTCCATATTGAGACAATCCTTGTCAAAATGTGATATATGTTGATGGTTGATCATGATTGATTTTCATATTGAGACAATGTTTGTCACAATATGATTAATAACCCCAATGGATTAATAAACCTAATGAATAAATATATTATAAATCCAATGGATTATGGTATAGACCTAATGAATGGTCACTGACAAGCAAGAAATTGGCATGGCACAACATACTATGAGTGAAACACCAAAAGTTGTGTAGTTCGAAAATGTTTAACTTTGATATCATGTCAATATAAGGAATAAATCAATATTCATGATTATCTATATATCATAACATTCTCATACATCAACATGGTGTATGATTTGTCGATAACAATAACAATTATATCATCATCATTATTATTATTATTAAATTAATAAATAAACTATAATAACATGTTAAATATGTATTTTTGTTGACATATGTATTTTTTTATTATTATCATTTTTATAATATATATATATATATATATATATATATATATATATATATAATTATTGCTTTTTTTTTTCCACTGGAAAAATCAGTAATTTCCATTAAGATTTGAAAATTACATATGGTAGATGCCATTGGCATTGCTGTAATGTTCATACAAAATTCACCTCACAGGGTGTTGTATCAGAGGGTATTACAAAATTGAGCTGGGTGTATGCATATGTATGGTTGTTCTAGCCTATTCGAGTTCACAAATATCCATTTACAAACAACATAATAATCATAGTTAAGTACAGTTCCATCATGTCAAAATATATTATCCATAACTGTCAGCGATCGGGACTGTTGTCCCTCTGTTCTCTCTGGTCTATGTATGGCCTGTGGTAGAATCTGTGTTCTTCAGCTCCATTCTGCTCCACAATTAACCATTCGCCTCTGGGAAGTAACGAGGCCTCTTTGGATAATTTGTCAGCCTCGCTGTTATGTTCTCTGTAAATGTGTAAACAAGAGAAATGATTAAATGCTGCTTTGAGAGTGAGAGCATCATGTAATATATTGCTGAGTGTGTGTGTATGACATGTAGTGACATTATTGATCCAGTTAACGACCATCATTGAGTCCCCAAATATGTTGAGATTAGAATGCTGATGTGTTAATGCAAAATGCAATAGATTCCGGATGGCAGAAACCTCAGCAAAGTTATTGGATCCTCTGCCGAATCCCATTTTTACAAGGTATCTGTGATGTTCATTTATGTGCAGCACGAAACCACCTCCACATCCCCTTTGGTTTGCAGCCCCGTCGAAGAAGGCCCACGGGGTCGATTTGTCAATATTGGGCATGGCCTGTATCGTCCTGGATCGAGGTGGAGGAGGGTTTGGCAATTCTTGGTACGCGACGATGATGGTAGCTTCTACCCGAGTCCAAGATATAGTATGGTCCTCGAAGATAGCACGATTCTGCGCAAGCCAGGTATACCATGTTGCCACGAGGGGGAGATATAAAAGTTTGGAGCCCGGGTGACTGTGAGTCCATGCAGTCCAAGCACCCGTAAGATCATCCCCACTCCAATTCCCTGCTATGCCCAATTGTGTGTGAATGTTGGTCCATAGGGTGTGAACAGCAGGACAATTAAGAAAAATGTGATCCGAGGTCTCTGAAGCAGCCTTGCAAAAGATACACCAGGAAGGTCCATATATGGTTCTGCGGGTAAGATATTCGCCCGTGGGGACGACACCTTTGAGGGCAGACCAGAAAAATAGTCTGGAGCGGGGTGCAGCCTTTAGCTTCCAAATGAGATGCCACCACGAATGAATTGGATCAGGAATTCTGTGAGATATGAGTGCTCTGTATCCAAATTTTGGAGCGTATAGACCATGATCCGCTATACTCCAAATGAGTTTGTCGGGACCTTGTTTGATGCGAATATGAGATTCAGATAATGCAGAAATATAGTTATTCCATTCCTGATGCCATTGCAGGGGGAGATCCAGTTGCTGGGCCGATTTCCATGCTTGGGAAAATATGTCTGTGTGAAGCTGATCGGCGATATGAGCAAAATTCCGTATGTCTCGGTTATGTAGATGAGTAATGAGATCACGGTTGAGGATGTGTCTGCCCCCACTGTTGATCCACGGGTCCAGGCCAATCCTGCCTGACAAGCCATCATTAATTCTCCATACAAGGTGATCACGAATGAGGGGGAGGGAATGGATCAAGGCCTTCCAGGTTGATGAGCATCCCTTTGATGACCAAGTTGGTAATCTAGCCCAATCCATAATATTCTGGGGCCATATATATTTATGATAGGATACATGTGCCCATAGGTTTTGGCTGGTTAATAAGGTCCAACCCATCTTGGCAACTAGTGCCATAGCGAAATCAGATAGGTCTTTGAGGCCCCATCCTCCCCATTTTTTGGGTAAAGATATTTTCTTCCAGCTAATCCAAGCAAAGATTCTTTTATCCTGACTCCCATTCCAGAGGTATCGATTGCACAGCTGCTGAAGTCGCCCTAGAATATTCCTCGGTATCCATGCAAGTGCCATCCAGAATACTGGGGTAGCCTCTAACACAGATTTAATGAGCACCAATCTGCCCGCCCTAGAGAGATATCTGAAGCTCTAGCCTGTGAGTCTTTTTTCCAATTTGGCAACCAACCAGACCCAATCTACAATCCTTTGACAAGTAGGCTTCAGATTGAATCCCAGGTATTTGAGGCCTCTATCCAGAGGGAGGATATTGTAGGGAAATACCTGAAGGGCTAGCCGGGATTCCTGTACTGAAGTGCGAGTGCAAGTGATGGTGGATTTCAACTGATTTGGCAGCATACCTGTAGCAGCAGAGAAGAGTTGCAGGATCTTTGAGAAGGTCCGAGAGTCTCGAACACTGCCATCAAGTAGAATTAGAACATCGTCCACAAAGAGCAGATGTGTGAGAGTGCATAGGTCGGATATGCGGAGGCCCCCTACATCTACAGCCCTTTTTGCAGAGTCCATGAGGTGACTGAGACCTTGCATGACCAAGAGGAAGAGAAGGGGCGATAGGGGATAGCCCTGTCTCAATCCCCTTTCAGAGTGGAAAAATGGGGAGGCCGAGCCATTAATGAGGATACTGAAGGTAGGGGAGGATATACAGGCCATGATCCAAGAGATGTAGGCATGAGGAAACCCCAGGTGGATGAGGATCATTTTTATATAGAGCCAGCTGACCCGGTCGAAGGCTTTTGAGAGGTCTATTTTGAGGAGAATGGCTTTTAGATGCCTGGACCAGATGGAGTGCAAAGCTTCTTGGGCAATACCAATGGCCTCGTCAATCTGCCTGGATTCAAGGAAAGCAAATTGTTGCGGGGCAATGGATCGGGAGAGGATAGGTCTAAGGCGATTTGCAATGGTGTTTGAAATGATTTTATAGAGGCAGTTACATAAGGAGATAGGCCTGTAATCATCGAAAGATACCGGGGAATCTGATTTGGGGATAAGAGCAATGAAAGTAGAATTGATGGCATGATAGATGGAACCCGTAGTCTTGCTCTCCTCGACCACCCCCAGCAGATCCTGTCCCAGTACATCAAAGAAGGCTAAGTAAAATTCAATGGTCCATCCATCCGGGCCTGGGCTCTTGTCTTTTTTGAACCATTTCAGCACTCCTTCCAGTTCCTCTGCTGAGACCGGGTCAATTAGTGCCTCCACATCTTCATCCTCCACAAATCTCGGGAAGTGATTTGCCACATTAATGATATCAGGTAGATTAACTTCCCGAGGACACTTATATAGATTCCTGAAGTGAGTGGTGCCCAGATGAGCGAGCTTGTTAAAAGTATCTGCGATATCACCATCCGGGGTAGGGAGCTTCTAGATAGTATTTGCAACTTTCCTGCTCTTGGCGAAGCTATGAAAGAACTTCGTGTTTTCATCCCCAGCTTGGATCCATAATGCCCTACTCCTCAGTCTAATGGATTCCTCTCTCTCTTTGAGGATCTTTACTTTTTGATTCTCCAAATCAATTAGCCTGCATTTATCTGCTGCTGATATCAATCCCAGCCCTCTTTCGTCGGTGAAAGAGCTTAATTCAGCTTCAATATGGGTAAGCTGAGCCGTATCTCGGTTCTATTTCTCCCTTGCCCACACAATTGATAAATGTTTAATTTCAGAGAGATTCCTGCAGAACCCTTTCGCGAGAGATTCTGTGTCATTGATAGGGTGAGAGGACAAGTAATCCGATATCATCTTGACATATGATGGATCCTTCAGCCAGGTATGGTTGAATTTGAAAGGTGCCTTGGGTTTCTTGAATGGACCCTGTATCTCTAGGAATATTGGAGTGTGATCCGACAATCCCCCCGAGCCAACCCATTGTCTGTAGAGTTGCAAGCACTGTTGGAAAGTCCCCTTTATAAGGAGTCTGTCAAGTCTGCGAGCAAGTGCAGCATCCCCAACCCACCGATTCCTCCATGTAGGAAGAAGTCGCTGCATTGGTATATCCATAAAATTTGTTTGCTCAAGCAGATTGGTCATATAGTCGGTAATGGGGTCAATTTGTGCTGTCGAGCCCCATGACTCCCTGTATCCCAGAGAGAAATTAAAGTCTCCTCCAATAACAACCCGGTCTTCATTCATCATAGAGAGGTGTAGTAGATGCTGCCAGAACGATTCTCTCTGGGAGCAGGGAGCATAAACATTGACAACTCTGAGATTCATACCAAGTTCAGTGGAGAAAATGTCAATCCCTAAAAACCCCGCTCCTCCCCAAGTCGAGTCCACCTTGATGAAGCAGGGGTTGATACCAATGGCCAGTCCTCCAGATCGGCCCACAGCATCAATGGCAGTGTAGCTCCAGCCAGGGGTCAAGGCTTGCATGGCCCGAGTTATCTGATCTGCGGTACAGAGGGTCTCTTGGAGCATGATGATATCGATCGGGTCAGATTCAATGAGCTGCTTCATGGCTAGTTTCTTGGAGGAACTAGCCAATCCTCTGCAGTTAAAGGAAAGGCACTTCATGGGGGAACACCTCTCGGGGTGTGTCCTACTCTAAGGACCCCGTCAATGGTCGATTGCCGGCCAGAAACAACCTCTGCCCCGGCTTGTTTAATAGCCTTTGAGAGATGGGATTTTCTCCCTCTGGAGATCAAGGAACCCCCCTCAGGTATCACTATGCCCAATCCCGAATGGCTGACAGAAGGCTCTTTTGCTAGAGTTCGTGACCGGAGAAAATATGAATGAGGTGGGGAGGGCTCCGAGGGGGGCAGGTGGAAGCTAGCCACGGGGGATGAGGTGGATATGATAGGATCAGTGGTGCAGATATGTGGGGAAGTTGATAGTGCACAGTGAATCATGGAAGTCTGTGGGGAGGATCCATAATCATGCATAACATCAAAAGTAGAAAGCAAGGGAGGGTAAGGAGAGCCCGAGACCGTACCCGCTTCTGCTGCCGAGCGTGCCCTGGTCTTTGGTGGCGAGGGTTGCCGAAGTCCCGGATCGACCACAGGAGATGATGACGGAGGTGGCGGTCCCGAAGAGGAAGGACGAGAGGTAATGGGTGATGCCATCCTGGTTGGAGCTGGGGTCCCTTTCGGAGAGTCTTCTGCTTTCTTGTTGAGTGGGCAGTCCTTCGCAAGGTGTCCCACTTTGTGGCATCGTCTGCAACGGAAGGGGACTCCTTCATAGTCCAATAGCTGCACTCTGATACACCTTCCCCATTGTAGGGTGATCTGTTCCTCAAGTCCTTCCCGGGTGTCTAGATGGACCAGTACCCGCGCTAGGGTTCGGTTCCCCGATTCAACATATGTGCGATCGTAATCCAGATACGTCCCCAGGGCATTTCCAATCCTAATGAAAACTTCTTCAGCCCAAAACGGCAATGGTAGTCCTGGTAGGCGTACCCAAATTGGTCCGGCTCCGAGCTGTTCCCGTTCTGGGTCGAAAAGGGGACTCCATCTCTTGAGGAGGACCGGGGCCATTTCAATATGCCAGTATCTGCCTAAAACCAAATTTGTGTGTCCTTCCTTGGAGAAATTAAGGGAAAACCATCCTCTGGGGAGGACATGGACCACCGGAAGATCGGAGAGAACTCCGCCCCAGATCTCCTTTACCCACTGTTTGAGCCTCTTCACCGAGTAAGTTCTACCCCTAACGTGCCCTACCAACACCGTGTTTGCAATGTCCATGTATTCACCGAGAGGCTTCGATTCGTCGAACTTGATAGAGATGTCCTTGGCTATAGCCCTAACACACTTAATCTTCTTTTTGCAGGTGCGGGGAGCCGACGGATGGTCGACCAGGGGATTTGTAATACCATCCAGAGATGGGGGTTTTGCAGGCCGAACTATGACAGCAGGTGTTTCAAAACATCCGGAGGGGCGGACTCCCGGAGCAAAGGGATGAGATGCAGGGGGAACCAACGGGGGGGGGGGGGGGGCAGGGCACCGTAAGGAGTGGAGGGGCCTGTGGATCAAAAGAGGGCGAAGGGGCCGTATGAGTCACCAAAAAATGCAGAGAGCCCGGTGAGAGAGGGGGGACCTCAAAAGGCGGAGACTCGATAGGGTAAGTACCTGCAGAGTTCTGAGGGGTTCGATGAGCGGCAGGCGAGATGGAGTGCGGGTGCAGCGTCAGGTCCGGAGCAGTAGAAGATGAAGACGGCGCAAATCGTGATCGAGAGGCAAAGCTAGGGTTTCTGAAAATAGACTTTTCCGGCAAAGGATCCTCCAAGTAGTCCACCGTCTCTAGCTCCATGTCAGCCATAACTGTCTCTTGAAACGGCGACCGATAACGACTGGTGGAGAATCCGATGGAGATGCTGTTGCAGTATTGACCCAGAGTTGTGACCGCGGCGGTATAACCGATCGAGAGAGTAAGTAAAACCCTAGCTGCGACGTTCTGCAGTCGACAGCGAGGAAACCTTCAGCCTAACCCCATACGCGTGCGCGCCATCTCTGATCTCATATATATAATTATTGCTAATAAGTAAGAAAAATGTAAATTTCCTTTAATAAATAAAGTTTAATTTAATATTTTCTCTTTATTATTATATATATTTTTTCTAAATTTCTAATAAATAACAAAACAAAATTTCATATACATGTGCTTTAAAATTATTCTTTTACTATATTTTTCATATATTAAATGTTTATATGTTTTATTATTATACTAATATTTTATAATAATTATTATATTATAATAATATCATTGATATTATCTATAATAATAAAGTATGTAAATATTTTATCATTATATAATTATTTCTCATAACATCTTTTATTACAGGTGTTTAACTTTGTGGGAGTTTTCACGTATTTCAATTTAACATGTCAGAAAAATATAAAGCTTTGATAAATCAATAAACTAAAATTTATTTATATTGTTTCGAGGAAGCAAATTTTGTTTACACTATTTAAAATAATGATCTCTAGCTTGCAGGATGTGGGGCATACTCCATTGTTCTAAGTGTTGTAGGTGAACATAACCACATATTTGTTACTCAACACTTTACTGATCCATAATAATGATCGAAAAATCCGAATGAAGACTAATGGTTGCAATGTTACCCTAAGTGATTACCATCAACTAAAATTTATTTACACTGTTTGAAGTAAACAAATTTTATTTACACTATTTAAAATAACGATCTCTAGCTTGCAGGATGTGGGACATGATCCATTGTTCTAAGTGTTCTAGGTGAACATAACCCCGTATTTGTTACTCAACAATTTACCCATCCATAACAATGATCGAAAAATCCGAATGAAGACTAATGGTTACAAATAATGATTACAATGTTACCCTTATATGATTACCATCGTTGATTGAGGTTATGGTCCAATATTTTGCTCTTTTCTATATGATTTTCAAGTTGTATTAATATATTCGAATTAAAAAAAATACTTATTCTTTACTCTATAATAATATATTCCATTGAATATTTATGCACAATGAAATTAATGCATCCCCTAATAATTGTTTTATTAAATGTGTATTGAATAAAAATGCAGATTTACTCTTGAAGAGATTCTCTAATTTTAAGAAAGGAAAAAAAAAGGCTTTTGAAGAACACTTTTTAGTGGTCACTTTACATTTTTCCTCAAAATAACTTTTTAGGAAAACCAATAGATTTATGATTATCTTAATTTATCAATCCATAGTAAAACTACTTTCAATACAAAATATATAAAATTTAAATTATATAATTTTTAGGAACTTTTTTAGTGAGATTTTTTGGACGTTTTCGTGTTGAAAACTCGCGGAAAAATTTGAGGTGAAAGTTTGATTTGTGTTATTTAATATGGTTTTTTGACTATATATATGGATTCAGCACCCTAAGGAATTTGTAGAGAAGGACGTTTTGGTGTCGAAATCTAGCGGAAAAATTTGAGGTGAAATTTTGATTTGTGTTATTTAAAATGGTTTTTTCATTGTATATATGGATTCAGCACCCTGAAGAATTCCTAGAGAACTTTGATTGTGAAGGGGTTACTCATCAAGTTTGTGATTTCAATACATTCCTGTTAAATTTTAGACAAATTAGACAAAAAAACTCATAGAAAAAACTTCCAGAAAATATCAACAAAAACAACTGGTAATATTTATAATCAAAACTTCTTAGAAATTTCAGATAACTCAATTCCTCTATATAAATTAAAATAATTGAAAAATAAAACAGTTAAACTACTATAACTCTAATAAAACTACTTTTGAAACTAAATAACTAATTGATCGAAATTCTACAATCGAGATGCGGAATCATCGTATAGTCGGGGTAGGAAATTGGTTGATATTGCGGATATATAAGGAATAACATCTTTACCAAAATAGAACATGCTTCAATTAAACCCATTGAAATCAAGGAAAATGGAAATCATCTATCTAAGAGTCGTTAAGATCTACCAGGTTTCTTCAAAAATTTCTTTAATGAGAACTTTTAAATTATAGGATAGCACAACAATATCATAATATATAAACATCTATTAACCTTTCCAATACAAAAATATTAAATAATGAAGGGCTAAATACCTCTAAAATGGTGATCGTTCGTTAAAAGAAAGGACTTTGATAAATTGAATGTAACAAAAGTACAGATGGCATATACATCAAAACCCAATGACATAAAGCCTTCGTTTCGAAAAAATACTTCACCGATGTCAAAAATAAATGGAAATGTTTATTTGTTATAGCACAGTAAGCCCTAATTCTCTAGATTGGTGTTGCACGAATCTAGGGCAGTCGCAGAGGAGAACTAAACAATGGCTGAAAAAATCGATAAAATCCTTGGGAGAGTACATGAAAGGATCCAAAATGGGGTATACAGTCCTGTGTTTTGACTGTGCCCCTTTGCTAACTGGCACACTTTGCATATGGCCACAAATAGTTGTACATCTCTCTACATCTTTGGCCAAAAGTAGAAATGACTAAGTTGCTCGAGTGTCTTGTCCAAGCTGAAATGTCCGGCCAAACCTCCACTATGCTTCTCTCGAATAATATTCTCCCTCATCGAGCACTCAGGTATGCACAATTGTCCTCCCTTAAACAACAACCTCTCCTGTAGATTATAGTCCAACCAAGGACTGTTATGTCTCACCAAGGGATTCTGACATGCCTCATAGGCCTCCTTAAAATTTGTATCTGTTTGGTATAAATCCTGTAAGTTCTCAAAACCCGGCACCTGCACAGTGCTTTCCTGCAGAAGTAGAGATTTCCTACTTAGTGCATCTGCCACCTTATTTTCTTACCCACTAATATGCCTCAATATGAAATTGAAACTCTGCAAATATTCCACCGATTTGGCGTGTTTGTGGTTTAGCTTGTGCTGCTGCGTTACATATTATAGTGTAGAATTATCTGAAAACAATACAAATTAATTTCCCAATAGATAATGCCTCTAGTGTTTTAATGCCTGGATAACAGCATAGAATGCCTTATCATATGATGAATATTTTTGTCGACTCTCATTCAGCTTCTCGCTAAAAAAAGCTACAGGCTTATCCTCCTAACTGAGTACAGCTCCAATTGTTGTCCCGCTAGCATCATAGCAAACCTGAAATAACTTCTTGAAATCTGGTAATCTTAGGACCGACCTCTCAGTGATCTTTCTCTTTAATAATGAAACTTCTCTCTATTGCCTCTGTCCATCGAAAAGGATGGCTGACCATTTTGATAGTGTCCAGCATAGGCGAACGAATTTCGCTGAAATTCTTTATGAATTTCCTGTAAAAACGCGCTAATCCATGAAAGCTATGTACCTCAAATAATTTTTTGAAGATGGCCAATTCACTATCACTGCCACCTTCTCTAGATCCATCTTCAATTCATTCTCTGCTATTACAAACCCCAAATAAATCAATTCTTTCTGCAGAAAAGTACATTTCTTCAAATTTATTAGCATTTTATTCTGCTGTAATTTCTATAGCACCTTACGCACATGTTGAAGGTGTTCTTCCCTTTTCTTGCTGAAAATAAGAATGTCATCCAAATATACTATCAAAAACATCCCAATGTACTCCTTCAGCATCTCATTCATTAACCTCATGAATGTACTGGGGCATTTCATAGCCCAAATGGCATGACCAGCCATTCGTACAGCCCCTCATTCATCTTAAAGGTTGTCTTCCATTCGTCCCCCTCTCATATCCAAAATCTGATGGTACCAACTCTTCAAGTCTATCTTAGAGAAATAAGCTACCCCGCTTAAACAATCCATCATATCATCCATCAATGGCAGTGGAAACCTGTACTGGATGGTGATTTTATTAATGGCCCTTGAGTCGGTGCACATCTGCCATTCTCCTCCCTTCTTGGGAGCGAGGACCGTTGGAATAGTGCAAGGGCTTTAGCTTTCCCTTATCAATCACTTGTCCAATAGCTCTTGCACCTGCTTCCTAATTTCTTCATTGTCCTTGGGGCTCATTCTGTAAGTCACTTTGTTCGGCAAATTGGCTCCAGGTATGAAGTCAATATGATTACTTATGCTTTGTTTGGGGGGTAACTTGTCTGGCAAGTCATCTACAACTATGTCCGTAAATTCCTGCAACATTTGCTACATCTCCGTAGGTAAATATGATACCTCTATATGCAACAATATTTTCCTTGCTTTATTTACAACTGCGTAACCTATCTCACTGTCCTCAACCCGTTTTAAAAATTGTTTTTCGGTGACCAACAATGTTCTTGGTTCACTAGTCTCTATTGTCCCTTCTTCCTTGATGGGCATAAGTGTATGCTTGTTTCCATCCTTAACAAATTTATAAAAGTTCATCACTCCATTGTGTACCACTTCCCGGTCGTACTGCCAAGGCCTGCCAAGCAGTATGTGACATACATCCATTGGCATGATGTCACAAACAACTTTATCTTTATATCTGCCTATTTGAAACTCTACCTCGCTCTGTTCATCCACTAACAACTAATGGCCTTTTTGCGGCCATGAAACTTTGTAAGGATTGGGATGCTTCAAGCGTTTTAACTCCAATTTTAATACCATCTCTGTGGACACTAAATTATCAGTACTACTGCTGTCAATAATTAACTTAAAAAACTTACCTCGTGACTTACAAATTGTTCTAAACAAAGACTTCCGCTACGTCTGTTCAGTGACCTCCTTGACTGGCTTTAACAACACCTTGTGTAGCACCAGAGCTTCCCCTATTTTTGGGGCATTCTCTGCTTCCTGGGGACATGCAGCTACTTCCTCTAGTTGTCCCACATACGCACCCTGCTATCCAGCTTGATCTGCTTCTAGACATTCAAACAATCGGTGTCCCCATTTATGACACCTACAACACTGATAAACAACACCTCTACCTCGGCCATTCCCCCTGCCTCGCTGGGATGACCTACCACCTCTTGTGCTATCACCTCTGTCTGCTGATCCCGAAGCTTTAGAATTGTTACCTTCCGCGTTGCTATTAGCAGTCCAGCCTCTACCACAGGACTGGCCTTTCTCTCTGCTGGCTCCTCATCCTCTCCGGGCATTCTGCCTTCTGGTAATTTTCTCTTCAGCCTTCATCGCACTTTGATATGCTTCCTCAGTGTTGTTCGGAGACAAAATACTGATTTCATCCAAAATATCTAACCTTAGCCCATTAACATACCTGGCTGTTCTTTCTGTTGTATCCTCTGTATATCCAGCTCACAAATTCACTCGATAGAACTCCTTTGTGTACTCCCTCACCGTCAATCCTTTCTGTTTCAGATTCTGCACTTGCTTGTGCAATGCAATCTGATAGTCTCTCAGCAGAAATCTACCCTTTAACTTGGCCACCATCCTTGACCAGGGTTTAATCGGCGCCTTGTTCAATCTTTTCCTCTCATTCTGGACACTATCCCACCATAGGGCTACATGTCCCTTAAATTTCGTAGCAGAAAAATTAACTCTGCGGTCTTCTCTGACTTCCTCGCACTCAAAGTACTTATCCATCTCACTGATCCAATCCAATAAAACTTTGATAGACAGGCTACCGTCATAAGTCTGAAGTTCTGGCTTGGGTTTACTAGTTGCTACTAAAACAGAACTCAACAATCTCACTTCTGCAGACTCACCTTCTAGTCCATCTGTTGCTCCTTCAACTTCCTCTTCACTGTCATCACCTATTTCTGGATCTCTTCGTCTACCTGCCTCTACTGCCTCCAAATGGGCAGCAAGAATTCTGATCTCCTCTCTCAATCCTTCCTCTGCAAATCTTCGAGCACCTTTTCCATGACCTCGCCTTCCTCTCTCCATTCCTCCTACTAACATAAAAAACTACTTTGATACCACTCTGACATAACCCAGCCCACACTGGCCCACACTTCCACGAGTTCTCAGCCTTACACCTATTGTTAGACTTTATGACATGTTAGATTTGGGTGATTGTGTTCGGTGGTTGCATGCAATGTGGTAAGTAGATATTTGTTTGTCAACTGGGAGTAGTTAATGCTGCATTCAATTTCCACCTACGAACCTCGGGCCTAGTTCCTCCATTTGTTATTTGGCCAAAACACTTTGGCTTCCCGATCATTCGTGATTGTTCAGTCCGGCTGTGAGGTTTCTACGAGGGTTTGTTGGGTACACTATATGGTTCTGGTTCTCCTCTAGGTATGACTGTGGGTGAATACTAGCCTTCCAAACTTGGTTATGTGTTTGGTTTGGTTCCAATTGATGATGCCAATTAGCGCTTAATTTAATGTCAACCCGGGAAGGTGAACTTAGAAGTGCCTATGTAAAATATATAGATCTGGAAGGATTCCTAATTTGTCCAAGATCTTAAAGTCCCCTTACAAGAACATATTCGTTAAGATCTCTTTCAATAACTAATCAAACCTAGATCTAACAATTGTTTGAGATCTATGATTCTCTTACAAGAACATATTCTACAAGATCTCTTCCAAAAATTAGATCATCTAATAAGAACTTAAAAGCTGAAATGAAGTAAACCTAGATCTAATCATTGTATGAGATCTTATGGTTCTTTTACAAAAACACTTTCAAATAAGATCCTTCCAATATTAGAACATTTAATAAAACTTGAAAGCTCAAATAGAAAAAAAAACATAAAACAAATTATACCTAAAATAAGCAAATAAGCATGCAAGTGAGGCCATGGGGGCCCTCCATAACTCCACAAGCACACCACTTCAATGGAGACTCAAATGTAGAAGCAAAATTGAAGTATGATCCTTTATTCCAAAATCTCCATTACAAACCAACTCTAAGATTACAACTCTAAGCTTCTAAGATTACATACTCCAAAATTCTAAGATTACAAAAACTTCAACATTACAAAACTTCAACATTCTAAGATTACAAATGGAGGAGATTGTACTCCTATTTATACAATGGGATGAGTAACAAACTCATAATGATCATCCACTAATCTCTGTTTTAGTTCCATACATCTCTCAACCATCTAGACACATAACCCCTTTTGTCCTTCATCTTCTCCATGAGATCATCATCTTCTCCATGAGGTTTATCTCTTCAAATTCGAATTTGATCCTTCAAAGCCACATACAGGTGTCTTGTAAGCTTCCTTGGCACCTACACATGTCAAGAAAACAACCCACTTTCCATATATAAAGTAAAATATATTATTTTCTAATATTTAATCAAGAACTTCTCTTAAAAATGCTTAAAATAAATAATATTTGGAAAATATAAATGAGACCCACTAATGGTGAATAATAGGGAAAATGAAGTGACATGGTGGTGAATAATGGGTGATATAATGGAAGCATGGGTGAAAAATGTATGGTAATGAGTGATATTTGCATCACATTTTGAAACCCCAACATACTCCCCAACTAAAGCTCTTGCATGTCCTCATGCTAGCTACTACAATGACTTATTTGATTTATTTCTTAGATGAGCTTCCTTTTACAAGATGTTTGGTTCTTGTGTAACAAACATCTTTCAATCATGGACTTCCTTTCAACTTTGCACATCTTTGGATAACTTTTTATGTTTGCAAAGCATTTGCATATTTTAATGATTGGTTCCTGTGTTACAATCATTATTTACTTTGTTGAGATCTCTTTTTAATGACTGGTTCTTGTGTTTACAATCATTATTTACCTTGTCGAGATCAATCATTTTAAGAAGTCATTTAATATGCTCATCATTTTGTAGTAGTTTTTATTATGGGAAGACTATGTGGGTTAAGATGTAATATGAATGAGCTAAAAAATGAAGTGTGAAATTCCCCCCTCCCCAACTAATGGTTTTTGGCAATTTTTAATGAGAAAGGGAATAGTGAAATAGTGGAATATTTTCCAAATATCATCATTTTAGCATCTAAAAAGAATTTCAAGATTAAAGGTTAGAAAACATCATACCTTACGTACCTACAAAAGTGGATGAATCATGCATGTTCAACTGCTACAATTCTGATCTGAAGCTTCTTCTGCAAGTTGTGGATGAAAGATAGATCTGTATTGTCGTATCTGCTACTGGATAGTCTGAGGAATCTGATGAGTATGTTGAATATGGCTCAAAATCTATAGGGCTTGGAAGGTATACAAAATATATAAGTTACATTTTCCTCCCCCCAACGTTATTTATTGACTTGTCCTCAAGTCATGACAAACTGTAAAACAATGAAAGGAAATCTGCTTCTACTGCTACAAAATATGGGTCTTCAAGTCTTCAACGGTCGATGGCACAAATCTTACTATGTGATTAAATGTGCTGGTGTTGAACATAGCAAGAAGTTGTTCAATTAGTGGCCATCAATGAATGAGACTAGCCAACACAAGAGCTCCCACCATTGATTCCAATGGGAGTCAAGATGCCTAACACATCTTTGTAGGTACGAATGATTTTGTTGTGGTTGAGACACCTACAAGATCCAATGAACAAGGGATATTAATGTACTCCCATTGTTCATTGGAAAGAGTACTTGCCATTAAGGCATGCAAGCCTCTAGGTGTTTTTACAAAGATAAGTAGACTCTACTACTTTGACTCATTGATATGTAGAAGCAGGATTTTATTGGTGGAAGATGAAAATGGTGGAAAAAGAAGGAAATGGAAATGAAAAGAAAAATGACAATAAGTGAGGTTTTTGTAAGTGAGCTTCTTGTTTTATTTTGTGGGTTAGGGGTGAATGAAAAAAAGTAGTTTTGACTGCAAGATTGAAACTTGCTGGGAAAAATGGATTTTCGCTTGCATTGAAGACTCATTGGGATTTACAATTTTACAAAGGGAATAAAAGACTGGTTGTAATGAATATGCACTTATCACATAACTCATCATAAAATTAATCTGTTGGAAGTCCAACTGTCGATAAATTAGACTCCTTGAATGATCATCTGATTAATGCAAATCTGCAAAAACTTGGCATTCCCAAAACATAAATATCTCCAAGCAAAAGTGATCAATTTCTACTTGGTTTTTTAATGCAAAAATTAAACACCAATGAAAAAGATTTAAATAAAATCAAATGTATAAGTTAGCCCAATTCCATGATTTTTTTACAAATCCATTTTCAAATATGAAATGAGTATAGTTGACTCCCTTCTTATGTAACTTTTGCAAATCCCGAACATAGTCAAAATTATTTCACATGTCTCGAGGATATTGAATTTCACATGTCGTCCTCCAACAAAAGAAGTTAGCATAAAATGTCCATTTGCAATTTTTTAATTTTAAAAAAAAAAATGAAAAAACTAAACTTTAAAACTAAAATTTATTTTGTACACTATATACACTATACCAGCAACAATCCT
Organism: Pinus tabuliformis; assembly: GCA_031772625.1. Lineage (NCBI taxonomy): Eukaryota > Viridiplantae > Streptophyta > Pinopsida > Pinales > Pinaceae > Pinus > Pinus tabuliformis. Next base: position 810,053,623 of record CM062811.1, read on the forward strand.
TTATTCAAAAACATCATCAATGCACTGAAATAAAAGTCTTTCATCATTGATTTTAAGATCCAATAACTCAATGTTGAAATTGTAGCTTGTAACTTGTCACAACAAGGCTAGGAAAATATGGAAGGGCATTCTCCAACTTGTTTCACAAAGGCGGCTCAACAGAATGGCATAACAAAGCTCCAAACTAATTTCTCATTTTGTAATAACAATGTTGAATCAACAGTGAAATCTATTAAAGCAAAAAAGCTTTCAATATGCAAGATCATCATAATTGGGTCTCTTCATTTCCCATTCCTAGATCATCATAATTGGGTCTCTTCATTTCCCATTCCTATTGAAATAATTTTATTGCAGGATTATCATTTAATTTTACAAAACCCTTTTAGCAGCATTAGTATTTATTTTTACAATTAAGTGATTATCAATTCTATGATAACAACGAACATCAACAGATTTTATTTTTTTAAACTAAAATAATCATTTAGTTTCTTTTTAATTTGTATTCACGCTATTAAATTTACAAAATAAAAATAAAAATAAAAATCTAAAATGTTTAAAATTAACAATAAAAAAATAAAATAAAATAAAACCTGATGCACTATCCTGGTCGAATCATGAAAACATCGGCTCCAAAAACTCCATGGGTCAGCAATAGCGCAGGGATATAGCACCTGATAATGCTGTGAGTGCTGGTGCATATATTGGAGCATTACTCCTTAGTGCTATTGGTGGAGAAAGTAGCACCATAAACATAAAACACGTGCAAATACCAGTCTTGGACTTTGAAGGAATACTAAATGGTAAAGCGTTGAATTGAACACAAGCATGGTATTCTTAGTCATATAACACATTATCATCTACGTCATCTGTCTTATCTGCTCTGCGAAGGCATGCCAACCAGATGGACCACCAGCTTCATCGTCAGATGATTATATGGAAAATCTGAGTGGGATGCATGGCGGTTTCTAGGGCCGAGAAGCGGTGATCGAAAGATCCAAGGTTCAAAATTATGCCATCGTCATAGGCCGGCTTTTATTCAGACTCTCCCTCATAATGTGTGCATGCTCGGTCAGGGTCTCCATTACCAGTGGCAACCCCATCCTCTCGCTGTCCAACAAGAAAATCAAAACCCTTTCTGTCCATAATATGGTACTGATGCATTCATTCCGCCCTTCAACAAATTCTCCAATGGATTTGCGCCAATGGTCTGCACCCTATATCATTCCAATAAATAAGATTTTTGAAAGATTCATGGGCTGGGAAATCGAGATCTTGCGGAGATTGAGATCACAGGAAATCAGATAAGGATAGGATAGCAATTAATTGAAACAGAGAGGATTATTCTCTGACAGTAAGTACTACAACAAACCAAATCTTTTTATCTTCCTTTCTGGTTCGATTTGGCAAGATTCTCGTGATTTTTATGAGGATTCGGTGGCATTTCTGGCTCCTTCCTGAGTGGTTGTGCTCAACAATGTTTCCAGATCACTGGCGTGCTGTACAACTGGCTGGCGGACTAAATCCCACAATTTCCGGGAAAGAAACCACTTGTTATCAATTTTACTTCACGTGTCTATTGTAATTTGCCACCGAGATGTTCTATTTTGATCGAAACTGGCTTTCTTTCCCAAAAAACGCAACTGCCTATCGTCTACAGCTACACAAATCAACATTTTTTCATTAAGCCAGCAATCATATCTTGGCAGAAAACATGCATTACAGGTTTTTGAAGAAGCCCGAACCTGCGACTTGCTCGTATATTCAGAATGTGAGACTGTTTACACAGCAGCAACTAGTGGCTCTCAATTCATTGTTTCGTTCTTTCCGCCATCGTTTACATGATTTTTAATTAGTTTCATCTTTTATGTTTCGTTGTTTTGTTTCATATGGCTTTGCGTTTATGTTTTTTCATGCTGTTGGTTATATAGAAGGCCCGAAGCCTAACAGCGTATTTGAAAGTTGTTGAGAAGTCATGTATAAGCTGCGCGTGCCATTTTCAAATCGCCATCAAACTATGACTTTGGTTTGGTCAAACCCTCGATTTGTTTTATGTTTTGTATATACAATGAATGATGCAGAGTTGTTTTTTATTTTGTTGTTTTTTATGTTTTTTTTATTTGTTTTATTTCTATGTTTCCAACCTACTTTCGTTGGTTTGAATGTATTGGTTTTTTTTTTTTTTAATGTGTTTTATTGTTTTGTTTAATATATATGACTTTTTGTTTTGTTTTTATTTTTTTTTTTTTAATTTGTTTTTAATGTTTTGCAATTTTTATGGTTTGTATTTCATTATTTTATTTATTAATGTTTTGTTTTATTGTGATTTTTTTTTTTATTTAAATGAGTTTGTTGGTTTTTTTCTTTTAAACTAAAATAAAAAAAAATGAATTTGAATCCTATTTCTAAAAAATGGTTAGTTTTCAAAAGAATTTTTTTAATAATAATAATAATATATATCATTTTTAATAATATATATATATATATATATATATATATATATTATTATTATTATTACGTGGATTATTTTATCTTATTTTATTTTATTTTATTTTTTATTTTTTAAACTAAAACTTAAAAGACTAAGTTTTATCTAAAATGTTTTTTTAAAGATGATTTTCGCTCATTTAAAAAATTCTTTATTGTCATATCGCAAATCAATTTTCCAGCAAAAGTATTTTTATTTGAAATATATCAATAGATTTTTTGATCTTCCTGATCGCACGAAGTGCAGGAAGAGAGCATACTAATCTCTTGATTTTTTTATTTATGCAGGTTAGCGTGGATGGATAAAACACAATTAAGATTTGTGAAAAACCCGTGCATTATCTACACTCTTTCTGCAATGTCACAAGGGTGTTTAGACTCTCAGAAGACAAGGCTTTCTGATAATCAAACTCCTGGCTCACTCGTGATACAAAAACAAGACATAGAGATGCAAAGATGTGCCACTGAATTTATTCAAGATGATTTATTTTTTTTGAAAACAAGACTAAAAACTTCTAACGATAATTACTTCTAATGACTTCTAATGACTTCTAATGAGATCTCATTTTTATATTTCTAATCTATTCTACGTTAACTTAAAAGATGTTTAATTTTCTGAGTAAAAGAATGCTTCCATTGAAGCCATCTACGGACTAAAAATTTGAACATGCTGACATCAAGATTTAAAAATTTTACATTATGTTTTACCAATATGTTAGTAACATGTCTCAGAGTTGGCTCAAGGTTATTGTCCTTGCTCTCCAAGAAGTACCTATTCAACATTGTCAAAGCCCTCATCCGTAGATGGATTAGTGAGAAATGGGGGGTTTAAAATAAAAACTGAATTTAAATTAACTAAGTGTGAAAATAAAAATGCTCCAAACTTTGAACTCCTTTATGAACCTGCTGTCACCAAGTTCCACAAATTAGCCCATTAAAAACAAATGCATAAAATAATTACTAAATCCTTCTAGTTGCACTTCCCCGGCAACGGCGCCAAAATGTTTGGTTCCAATTGATGATGTCAATTAGAGCTTAATTTAATGTCAACCCAGGAAGGTAAACTTAGAAGTGCCTATCTAAAATATATAGATCTAGAAATATTCCTAATTTGTCCAAGATCTTAAAGTCCCCTTACAAGAACATATTCGTTAAGATCTCTTTCAATAACTAATCAAACCTAGATCTAACAATTGTTTGAGATCTATGATTCTCTTACAAGAACATATTCTACAAGATCTCTTCCAAAAATTAGATCATCTAATAAGAACTTAAAAGTTGAAATGAAGCAAACCTAGATCTAATCATTTTATGAGATCTTATGGTTCTTTTACAAAACACTTTCAAATAAGATCCTTCCAATATTAGAAAATTTAATAAAACTTGAAAGCTCAAATCAAACAAAAAAACATAAAACAAATTATACCTAAAAGAAGCAAATAAGCATGCAAGTGAGGCCATGGGGTCCATCCATAACTCCACAAGCACACCACTTCAGTGGAGAGTCAAATGTACAAGCAAAATTGAAGTATGATCCTTTATTCCAAAATCTCCATTACAAACCAACTCTAAGATTACAACTCTAAGCTTCTAAGATTACATACTCCAAAATTCTAGGATTAGAAAAGCTTCAACATTACAAAACTTCAACATTCTAAGATTACAAATGGAGGAGATTGTACTCCTATTTATATAATGGGATGAGTAACAAACTCATAATGGTCATCCACTAATCTCTCTTTTAGTTCCATACATCTCTCAACCATCTAGACACATAACCCCTTTTGTCCTTCATCTTCTCCATGAGATCATCATCTTCTCCATGAGGTTTATCTCTTCAAATTCGAATTTGATCCTTCAAGGCCACATAAAGGTGTCTTGGAAGATTCCTTGGCACCTACACATGTCACAAAAACAGCCCACTTTCCATATATAAAGTAAATATATTATTTTCTAATATTTAATCAACAATTTTTCTTAAAAA